>JAAMXU010007328.1:0-18244 GCA_019693545.1 Chaetoceros muelleri | reverse complement strand
TTCTTCTTGAACTGCTTCATTCTGATCTTCAGAATCACTCACATCGTTGTCTTCCTCCTCTTCTTCGGCCTCCTCGATCTGTTCGTCTTCCTCGGAAGAATCTTCGACATCGTTTCCTTGACCATAGGCATTGGCTTGTTCTTCTTCTTGAACTGCTTCATTCTGCTCTTCAGAATCACTGACATCGTTGTCTTCCTCTGATTCGTCTTCCTCTTCTTCGGCCTTAATCTGTTCTTCGTCTTCCTCGGAAGAATCTTCTACATCGTTTCCTTGACCATAGGCATTGGCTTGTTCTTCTTCTTGAACTGCTTCAGTCTGCTCTTCAGAATCACTCTCTACCTCGTTCTCAAGCTCTTCCTCTTCGTCCTTGACCTCTTCCATCTCCTCCTCTATTTCCTCTACTTCTTCTTCATAGGCCTCTTCGTTATTATTTCCATTTCCATAGGCATTTTCCTTTTCTTCTGCCATCTCATTCTGCTCATTGGATTCATTCTCCTCTTCTGCTTCGTCATCATCTTGGACTTGCACCTGCTCTTCCTCCTCTTCTTTCTCAGCGTAGTAGTTTGCAACTCCCTCGGCATTCACTTCGTTGTTGGCCTCTTCAATAGCAGCAGCATCGTCCAACTTGCGCACACGTAAAGAACGATGAGCGGAAAACTTCTCGGTGTCGTAGGAAAGGACGGAGGAAGACAATAAAAGAATGTTTGCTACTGCAATAGAAAGCTTCATCTTATATTAACTACTGCTTAAGATTACAACGTTAGCTACGCTATGGCTGGGATGTTGCTTTTGTCAAAAAGTAATATGTCCGTCGCTTATCTGATTTTATGAGACGAAAATATTTATGGATTTTTTAGTTTTGCAGGAATGGAGGGAACTTCTACTGGAAGCTGTCGTAGGTTTTATGGTAAAAAATGGGAAATCCAACGATCGCTGAAATGTTCTTGTTCCCCGGGGTTTTAGACAGCTCAATAAACACCCGCGCTAACGGACGATAGAGACCTGAGTAGTTCCTTATAAGACGATAGGGCACTCTATAGATTGTAATGGAAATGTAGTTACAGTGAAAAGATTTCACTCTATTCGAGGTCCGCATGTTCTCTGATGGGACTTGTTCGTTGAAAAATGAATCATTTTGAATAATTGTTGTTTCGTTTTGTCGCAGGCTCGTCTGCCTGGTGGCAGTACGTATCAATCATTATGGTGGATGAGATAGATCATGGACTATGAGATGGATGTTTCCTCTTTTCTACCCGGAGGAAGTACCGGTACAGGAATTCTGAAATATAAAATGATGAATCACGCCATGAACACACAAATATGCAATAAATACTGCGTTCACTAGTACAAAACAGGCCATATACATAAATTAACTTTGTCCCTGAATTAAACTTGTCGTAAGTGCTGATTAGTAGTGGTCTACTGTAGCGTTGTTGTTCTTTTACAACTTAAAATAAATGTTTTCACAGCCTAATCATGTATATCAAGAAGGATGAACAATGAACCCGGCAGCCTGTTCGACATTATTGACCATACTGTATTGTATTTGATCCGCATAAGAGAAAGCGAGTTGCCATAGATCATGCCATGTACTGTGTATTCTTTCTGGTCTCCTCGCGCATACAACGGAAAGAAATCAAGACTTGGCAACGTCGTGTCAAAAGAGGTCAAAAGTCAAAAATCAGAGCAAAGATCAGAATGAAAAGAGAGTGGCCATAATGTACGTACAGTACAGTATTGTTCATTACAGGTCACAAGCTGTACGGGTACTGTAGGTAATGCTATCTCACATCTGGCGCACAGTACCAGGTACCCCCCGTAGTACGTACTCGGTAGCGACCAGGTCCAGCAGGTAATTACTAATTACTTACTACAGTACAGCAGTAGTTAGTAACGCCATTCACCAATCACCAACTTGAATTATGCCATCTGCGATAATACCGTAGCGTATTACCCCGCGGGGTACCCGTACTACCTGCTGTATATACTACGTATGTACTACTGTATTGTACACTCATGTTCATCGTTACAACATATAATATCAATCTAATCACTCTCTACTCTCTAGAGAGAGAGTCACGACACAAGAAGATAATGAAATGAACATTCGTCTAACTAGAAAATGGTGGTGTGCTGCCATTGCTATTTTTCATAATGCTTCTGACTTATGCATAGCATATTCTGTCCTCTCCTTTGCTCCTTCGTCGCCATATTTCCATGTCTCCTCCTCTATTAGAGTTGAAACCTTCCTGCACCAAAAAACTAATCCCATTCTATATGCCAGTGCTTCTGACACTGATTCAACTTTGGACAATGCTTGCAATACTGGAATGCATTTAACGTATTCCTCTACTATTCAAGTATTGCGAAAATACCATGATATTCATGGAAACCTTGTGATACCACGAAGGTATAGAGTACCATCTACTCCTGACTTCCCGTCGGAATGGCACAATTTACTATTATCTAATATTGTTTACAACATGAAATGGTGGGGTAAAAACGTGGCTTCTAGACCAGAAAGAGTTTATGAGTTGAATCAATTAGGATTTGTTTGGGAAAGATTGCAGCCAGAATACAACCTCGTATTAGAGGCACTCATAACTTACAAGGCCATTTACTCGGACCTCAAAGTTCCTGCTTCGTTTGTGGTGCCATATGAAGAAGGAGAGGATAGATGCCAATGGCCCAAAGCGACGTGGGGAATTCCCTTGGGTAATTGTGTTTATAGAATTAGGTCCAGGGGGGATTTCCTCAGAGATGATGAAACGGCGTGGAAAAGGAGAAGGCAGTTGGATAATTTAGGTTTCATTTGGGATGTAAATGAGCATGCCTTTCGGAAATTTTTGACTGCGATAAAGTACTACCAAAAGCTAGAGGGGGGAGGATTCAATAGGAACCGGGCTAGGATTAAGGTGAAGTCTAACTTTGTTGTACCAGAGGGCAAATGGTTGGACAACGTCAAACAGAATGGTAGTATAAAGGAGGGTAATAAACATCAAAGAATAAGAAATCCGTGGCCAGAAGAGTTGCATGGATATCCCTTGGGTGCTAAATGTTCTGCCGTAAGACAGAAGGGCTTATACATCAAGGACCGTCCTGACAGACACAAGGCTCTGATAGAAATAGGGCTGCAAAGTAGTGGCAATGCAGTTTTGGGGTGGTTGGATGTTGTCCATGCATCTGCAATTTACTCTAAAATGCATAATCGAGTTCTTGATGTTCCAGTTAACTTTGTTATCCCTTCGCCTCCGAGTAATCTCTCAGGTGAAAAAGATTGTTACTCTCAAAAAGAAATTGATGAATGGCCGTGGCCGAAAAACTTGTGGGGACTTCCTCTTGGGCAGAGACTCAAGGATATTAGACTGAAAGGAGCATATATGCATGATCCAGAAACTGCTATTTCTCGAAAAGCGCAATTAGATGCTTTAGGTTTTGTCTGGCGACCAAAACGCGGAAGAAGAAGGTAAAAAGGTTAATATTGCAGAGTTAAATTATTTTAGCTTGAATCATCATCTTCCAACCTTCTTTTTTTCGGAGGAGCCATTCCCTTTTCTTCCTGAGTGTCATCTCTTCCTCTTTTATTTTCTGGTGGTGATGCTGATTCTTCATCGCTGCTGCTTTCACCGAACAAGTCTTTACCACTCGGAGCAGAACTGCTTGCTTTTGCTTCCTCCATTTCCTCGTCTTGTCGGTTGTTTTCGTGACTTTTATTCTCTGTACCATCTGCACTAACCTTTACATTATTATCTTCGTCTTCGTCGTCGTCATCACTTTCCCCAAATAAATCGCTTTCGGTATGTTTCACTGTTGCTTCGGGAAAATCAGACGAAGGTTCACTTTTGTTGACGGCATCGTTGTTTTTATCATCAGGAACGCCGTCTTCTTCATCAGACGAATCATCAAAAAGGTCTTTGTTTGGGTCCACAACCTCATCATTTTCGACCTCAGCCTGGGGTGCTTCAGACATCTTAGTTTTCTTATTTTTCTTTTTCTCAGATTCCTCCTTCGCTTTTACGGCTTCTTGCTCCCAGGTGTCTAGCAATGAAGTAACCTTCTCCATCTTCATGCGAGCCTTCCGTTCGATTTCCTCTTGCTCCTCGGCCTCCTTCCTTCGAGCCTCTAGCTCTGCAAGTTCCTTTTCTTTCTGCTTTGCCAATATTTCCATCCTTTGTAACTCGCGAAGCTCTCGTGCTTCTGTTTCCTTCCGAATTTCTTCACTCAAATGAGATTTGGCACTTTCGATGTTTGCCTTACACTGAACTATGAAATTGTTCATGAGAGAAGTAGAAACTGGAACTTTCTTTCCTTCCTGTTTCCACTGCAGCATCGTTTGAACCTTTGGGAGACTTTCTTGAAGACCGTTCAGGGCGTCCTGTACCTCTTTTGCTGTTCGACGAATCCCACGAGTCAGCTTCTGAAGGACACAATTCGCAGCAGCCAATTTAGCCATGCACCAATTGTAACGAAGGATGAGATTTTCTCTTCTTGTCGTTTTTAAAGCTTTTTCCAAATATTCAATACAATGCTTATAACGATCGTCGGCTGGAGCAGCCTTGGCGTTATTGCAAGCCTCGGTCTGTCTTGCCCAGTCAAAGTATGCAAAAGCGATGTACAAAAGGATTTCGGCCTCATCCTCATCTTTACTTTTACTGGACGTCGGTGCATCACTACTACGAGTACGCTCCATGTAACTCTGATACATTTGGAGAGCCTCGGGATGTTTCGATAGTGCGAGATAGATGTGTCCTAGATTGAGCAAAGCGTCCGGGATTGAGTCGCCACTAACCTCTCTGACATGGTTGAAGATTTCTTTTGCACGCGTTAAATCTGCCTTCTCGGCTAATACGGTTCCAATTCCATTCGCAGCATATGCATTTGCGTTGTCCTTATTTAAAATTCTGCGGTAGAAGTCAGCAGCATATTGCAAGTGTTTGGCATATTTGCCGGGAGTCTTCAAGTTGTTGAAATAGATATTTCCTAGACAAAGCATTGAATAGGCTTCAACGTTGGGTATCTTCTGCTCCAGGAGCTGATTGAAAACACTCTGTGCGGGTTTCCAATCACACAGAGAAAGGTGAAGATTTCCAACTAGGGTAAGAACTTCTGGATTACCTGGTGCAACTGCGCACGCACTTTTTAACCACTCGGAACAATTCGCAAGTGACCCGCAATCTCTGGCAATACATGCCAATCGAAGGTAACTATTGACATATGACGGATGGCGCTTCACAATTGCTTTATGTAGCTCTATCGCTGCGACCGTTTTACCTGTCGCTTCGTGCAAGCGAGCAACATTGAAAGCAATACTGATGGCAGAAAATGTAGACAAGGATTTGTTCGTTCTTTTATAAAACAAAATCATTGGTGACTCATCATTGCTTTCTTCATCAGTCGACAATGGTGCATAACCATCTTTTAATTTGAGAGTTGTGCCATTGATATCAGTTACTTCAGATTCAAATACGTTGCCTACTCTCACATGATCTCCGGCCTTGATTTCAGAGCAGTCACTCTCAAGATTCCAAGTTTGATTGGAAGTATCAGACATATCTTGACTACACTTCACTCCAGAATCGACATAGTCCCAGAATAAATGATTCTCTTTTTGTCGTATCATTACTTGTTCAGCATGTTCCTTTTGACTTCTCGCAGAATTGTCGTCACTTTCTAGCGCTTTCATAGCCTTTTCGTAACACACCGCAGCTTCGTCATATTTCTTGGTCTCGTGACAGAGAACTCCCATGTTAGTTAAAATGATCCATGACGGAGAATTTCCTTGTGAATCCATGAGCTCCAAAGCCTTGTGGTACCTTTCCAGTGCCTGCTGATAATCACTCTCTTGCTGTTGCAGCGCTAACGCTTCCAAAAGTACCAAATCTGCATTCGCTGGTTCCAAATCAATTGCTTTCTTGATGTAAGAAAATGCTGCTTTCCGATCCTTACCAGACTTTGCCTCTAACAATCCAAGCGTTGCATGGGCATCTGTTGCAGACGGAGACTTTCCAACAACAAGTCGCAAATGTCCTGCAGCTTCATCATAAGTCTCATCCCAAATCAAAGTCTGAGCCAATCCAAAGCGAGCAGGTGTCAAATCCGGAGCAAGCTTAATAGCTCGCTCGTAACAAGTATTGGCCTTTTCCATTTCATCACGAATATGATGAACTCTTGCAAGCGTATAGAGAGATTCCGCTTGAATTCCCGGCACGGTGGTTGACGAAAAAGCCCCTTTCGCGAGAGCAATCACACGATCGTAATCTTTTTTCCATAGCTTGAGTCCATCTGTGGAAGATTGCCATTCGTCAAGTGAGTCATTGATCATTGCTGCATCAACAAACAAACACACACACATGTATACACACTCAAACTACTACTACACTCAACTCTTACCAGTAGACTCTCCCTTCCAGCTATCTTTCATTTTGAAAGTTTTGTTGTTACCACCATGTTCCTCTTGCATCACGTCATCGTCATCCTCTTCCTCCTCCTCTTCATCCTCCACAATGGTCGTTTCAAATTCATATCCTATCCTAATACGGTCACCAACATCCAAATTAATCGGTCCACTCCCAACAATGGTAGCACTTCCCTTTTCCACCTTGACCGTCACACCCGTCACAGGAGTCCACTTATTGAAATAATAATTGGCCAAATGATTCTGCACCATGGCATTTTCATGATCAATCAAATTCGCCATGGATATCAACCTCATGGCATTCTCAGCCGTTTTCTTATAATCTTTACTATACTTCTCATCCAAACTCCTCACCTCTAACACAGCAATACCCACCATAGCTTCCACATTCTCTGCATCCATCTCATGCGCTCTCTGAAATGCCCTTTTCGCTCGATCAATCTGCCCCAATTTATAACAAGCCAACCCAAGACCCACTCTCGCACTAGCTCCCGCCTTGGTCGGATACAACTGAATCGCCTTGGCATACATTTCCAAACTAGACTCATAATCCTCAATCTTGAAATAAACACACGCCATACCCAACAAAGCAGGCAAAACCATTCCGCAATGCTTCAAGGTTGTCTCAAAAAAGAATTTTGCATTCTCCGTTCGTTCCTGAGATAAGTTCAACAAAGCTCTTCCAATCCAAGTCATGGGAAAGAGCGGATTTAACTTGGAAGCTCTTGTAAAATGTTTATCCGCCAAATCTCTCAATTCACTATTATACTCACTCGCTTCCCTCTGTCTAGCAGTCTTATCTTCCTGTCCCATTCCTCCAGGAAGCGTACCCCCCGAACTGCCAAAAGTAGAGGACAATGTCCCAGCCATGCCCGATTCGGAATCTACCGTTATTCCTATCCCTGCCTTATTTGCTTGTGTAAGATATGCAATCCCAGCCGCAGCAAGTATTCTCGTTCGTTCCTCCTTGGATCCAAGATGTTGTTTTGATAACAGTTCCGTACATGCGGTCGACAGTAAATGAGTCGATTCGCGTTCCTTCTTGTACGTCATGTAGAGCATAGCAGCAGTGTTCCACAGTGAGATGGGTGCCTTTTCTTCCAGGAGAGTTTCAGAGAGCTGTGCGGATGGGATAGAGGATATTTCTTCCGGAAAAATTTCAATGAATTCATGAGAGGCGTTGGATATTGGGATGCAAAGAGATGGAGGATCATCGTTTTGATTGTCGTAGTCGTGGTCGTTGCCGTTTTGTGCGGCGGAGAAATCAGTCAATGCTTCAGTAGGAGGAGGAGGAGGAGACATGTTCCTGCGGCTGTTTGTATCGAGGATCTCCATAATGTATTTCTACATGCAGATGGATGGATGGATGGATGGATGGATGGATGGATGGATGGATGGATGGATGGATGGATGGATGGATGAATGGATGGATGGATAGTTACGCAATCTTGAACCTTGATGAATTCGTGCAAAGAGTGGTTTGTTGAATTACGATAAGTGCTGTGTTTGTTTGTTTCTTTGTTTCAATGTTGTTGATTCATTTGATTTTATTGATTAACTCTCTCTGCTGGTAGGTCTCTCTAGCTAGCTCTGTACTACAGTACCCCGGGGGGTACCGTACCGCCATGTACTGTATGTACCATATTACATAATACACCAATAGAGATGGACAGATGGTGAAGGGGGTTTCGTTTCTATTGAGAGGAGGGTTCCTTTTCATCCATGAAATAATTCAAAATACTGTGTAGGTTCATGTAGGTTCACGCTGTACGGCACACCTTATCGAGATAAAAGAGAGACGCAAAAGGCACAATGACGTTTTTGCATTGAGAGAGGCATTGCATTCATTCATTTTCGATTCGAAATATAATTCATCCAATCTCATGCTACAGTATCAATCACTTGATTCATTTCAATGATACGGTCGTTGATTTTATTGTGAATCGTTTGCTTGCTTTATCGTTCAACATGGATGCCTCCTTCTCGTCCTCAAAGTCTCCTCCTAGGAGTAATAATAGTAGTAATCATCATCATGACGAAGACGACGACGACGACGACGACCGACCCTCTTCTCCTTTATCATTGCCGTCACCTACTAATGACCACGATGATTCTGTACCTTTGGATACAAAGAAAACTTCGAGAATATTAAATTTCTCACCCGAGAAATTTTCTCTCTTGAAACTTTTTCATGGTGATCATTCTCGACCACAATCATCACGACCAAGACAAGATCCAGATTATGAATACGCCACAGAAGACGACGATGACGACGACGAAAATGACGAAAACAATGACTGTGACGACGGCGATGGTGATACAGTGGAAGATCATGAGGAAGACGACGATGAGATTGTCGTGGAGAAAATTATTACAAGTCGAAAGGATACCCTCAATCACTGGAATCAAATTTGTAAGACACTCAATACATCTGAAATTATGAATGGGAGTTTATGGCAGGATCAATCTCAATTGAATGGTTCTACTCCAGAACAGCAACAATGCTGCAGTAGTGAAATGATACAAGAAAGATTTTTGGTGAAATGGAAAGATTTGAGTTATATACATTGTACTTGGGAAACACGTGATGTGTTGATAGATTTGACTACAAATGGAGTTCATCAGTTGAATTCTTTCCTGAAAAGAAATAGCAACGATGAAAAAGTAGGGGATGAATTGTATCATGATGGTATGAAGGAAGAACATCATGGTATCAAGTCATTCATGATCATTGATCGTATTCTGGATGTCAAGAGCTTTGGAAATAATATGACGACGTGTGACATTGTGCTGGACAAAAATGATCTACGGTATGAGGAGGGATTGGGACGAACATTTTTGATCAAGTGGTGCGGTTTGCCATATTCGGAATCAACGTATGAACATGAGAGAGATTTGATACTCATGAAGGTAGAGTATGAATCACACCATGATGTATTTGTTAGGAGACATACCAAGCCGAATACGAGACAAATCAAGGATAATATGGCCAAGCATGATCGGTTGGTGCATCATTTAAGGAGATTGTTTCGTACACGTGCTCAAGTCCATGATGCCAATGTCAGTGCTAGTAATGGTAGTGGTAGTATTGCTAGTAGTAATATGAAAGGATATGTCAAAGAGTTGCAAGGTCAGATTTATCGAAATAAAGGTACACTTCGAGAATATCAAGCAGAGGGCGTTGCTTGGATGATTGCCAATTATGTGAATGGAAGATCATCCATTCTTGCCGATGTAAGTATTATTTTGGAAAGTATATACGGTACGACCAACTGATGATGACGATGAAAAGATGGTATAGATGTATCTATACTTACATTGTGTTTTCTCTGTACGCACCATACTGTAGGAAATGGGATTAGGAAAGACGGTACAAACTGCAGCATTTTTGAATACATTGAACGATGCTTTTGGAAACCGTGGACCGTTTCTCATTGTGGCACCTCTTTCAACTGTCATCCAATGGCAACGGGAACTATCCTCTTGGACAAATCTCAACGTTGTTCTCTATACAGGAAATGCTGCTGATAGAGCCATGATTCGCGAGTACGAGTTTGCCTACGTTTGTGATAGACCCACAAAACTCAGAGCTAGACAAAAATATTTGAAGAATTGTCATGTGAAGAATAGCAATACATGTTTCAAGAGAACTTGGATGGTGCAAGTGTTGGTGACAACTCCTGAAACCATGTTGGCAAAAGATCAAGATGAGCTCTTGAGTGTGGATTGGGAAATGCTCATCATCGATGAGGCCCATAATAGGCTCAAAAATAGGTCATCGAAGTTTTCAATGTGTCTTCGGAATGAGAGATTTTTGTATCGTAAATGTTTGTTGTTGACCGGAACGCCGATACAAAATAATATGGATGAATTATGGACACTATTGAATATTATTGATCCAAACGTCTTTGCAGATCACGATCATTTCCTGAATCGATATGGTAACATGCAAGGCAAGGAACAGATTGATGAACTTCATGAAGTAATAAGACCGTACATGCTTCGGCGGCTGAAAGAGGATGTTGAGAAGGATCTGCCGGCAAGAGAGGAAACAATTATTGAAGTCGAATTAACCAGTATTCAAAAGCAATATTACCGTGCTCTCTATGAAAAAAATCGGGAATTCCTCTTGCAAAATAAGGGTGGTGTTGATAGTGTCAACATTGTCATGGAACTCCGTAAGTGTTGCAACCACCCCTTTCTATTAGACGGGGTGGAAGACAAGGCAGCACAAGGAATTGAAATCAAAAGTAAACAAGACGAAATAGACTTTCTAGTCAAGTCTTCTGGTAAACTTGTTCTGCTGGATAAGCTCTTGCCAAAGTTGAAAGCTGGCGGTCATCGTGTCTTGATCTTTTCACAGTTTAAAATCATGCTCAATATCATTGAAGATTACTTGCATCTTATGCAATATTCTTATGAAAGAATTGACGGATCTATCACAGGTAAACTGCGGCAGCACGCCATCGATAAGTTCCAGAATAAAGAGTCAAGTTTCATCATGCTTTTGACTACAAAAGCTGGTGGTGTTGGTGAGTCACTTTAAAAAAAATTGTATCAATTTACTTTGGCATTTGTCTAATAATAGCAAAATTGTGTAGGTATCAACCTCACAGCCGCTGATACATGTATAATATTTGATTCCGATTGGAATCCACAAAATGATTTACAAGCTCAAGCTCGGTGCCACCGTATTGGGCAAACTAAAGATGTAAAAGTGTACAGATTTTTGACCAAGAAGACGTATGAGATGCGATTATTTCATTTGGGATCAATGAAGTTGGGTCTAGACAAAGCTGTGTTGCAAGGAGTGGAGAACAAAAGGGAAAATTCCATAACTGAACAAGAAGCTGAGCGATTATTACGTTTTGGAGCATACGACGTTCTTTCTGAAGATAAAAACAGCACAAATGAAAATGACTCGAAAAGTTTCATGGAGGAAGATATCGACACTATTCTACTACGTCGAACGAAAACTCAGATCCATGACAGGCAAATTTCAAACGGCTTCAATTTCAGCAAAGCGAGTTTCAAACCCGTAAATAGTGACTCTTTAGACGGCTCGTTAGAATGCGACGTTGATGTGGACGATCCGGATTTTTGGACTAAAATTTTCGCTGCAGCTGACTCTAAAAAGGAAAATATGGCCACCCCTATTAGTAATGATGATATGATTGCATCTCGAGACTACCAGGACAATAAGGACGCTTGCGAGAGTACTTCGATAGAAGAAGCTGAAACAAAAAAGACTCGCAGCAGTGTACCCCACGAAATACTTAGAAATGACCCAGTTAGTTTTTCAACTAGTCCCGATGATTCCAATCATACCAACCCACTGACTGAGCCGGATCGTCGAACGAAAAAATCAAAGGTGTCCAGTTTGGAGAAGTCAAAACCTCATACAGAAGGCACTTCTGATCAAAGAGGACGGCGCAGGAAAAGGAGATACACAGTTGACGCCAATAGTTCGCCATCAAAATCCAAACGCTCAAAACCTCTATCGTCGTCTGTCATGTCATCTCCACCGAGTTCAGCGCCTATCAGTATTAGGCGATCTCCGCGTCTTAATCCGAGAAAGTGTGATGATGTTGTATGGTCTCCTCAGAGTGACATGTCTTATGCAGTCGCAGCGGGAATTACACGAAGAATTGGGGTCAGCGAGAAAAAATCAACCATGGTCAAGTCCATCCCTTCAAAAGTGAGACCAAGAGGATTGCCAAAGAGGAGACTATTTTCATCACGGACGGAGGATAATTCGCAGGACATAGTGGGGATGCAAAAGAATGTTGAAACGTGCCAAGACAAATCTCCTAAAACTGCGTCACAGAATGCAGCCATGATGCATCTCACCAAACCCAGCAGACAAATCAGAGGGGATGGGATGGTAGTAGGCAATACTCCTTTTCACATTGATTTAGGAACTAGTACTAAGATGAAATGCAAACAGAAAGAAAAGCTGAGAGACAATGATTCTTCTATTAATGGTAAAAAGTTATCGTTGCCGAATACTCCAACGGTGCCGCGTGAGAAGATTGACAAACATTCAACCCCTGCTCGTTCTTCCATATCCACTACCATCGCATCATCGCAAAATAAACGGGTTACTACTTCTAATCCTAATAATTCAAAGCAACCCCTGCCCTTGAAAAAAGGGATGGTAAACACAGAATGCCCAACCTCCGGCATGGGAAGGGCGTCATCTTCTGCTGATGTCAAGTCAAAGTGGGATAGGAATACGTCAACCATGGATCCTTCTAGACCAAATACTAGCCGGTCAAAGTCAATGTTGCCACACCTCCAATCAACAAAACAAATAGCGACGGCAGTTCAATCGGCAGATAGCATTGTCCAAGAAGCGCAAGAAGTAAACCCAAAACAGCTCAAGAGAGAGGGGGATGAATCTGCTGGGATGGGACTTATCCACAACACTTTGAAATTGAAAACACAAAGAGGACGGAAAACACGTAGGCCGCAATATTATGTACCACCTGTAACTATTGGTAAACGCAAGAGAACGAAAATACAACGTTCAGCAGACTCTAATGAAGGATCAAATCAAGACATTGTACCTCAGAATACCATGTCAATGGAGCATGAGTCCAGTCGTACAAAAGAAACAAGTGAACAAAGTCATAACATGCCACCTGGAACTATTGTCAAACTCCAAAGTAAGAAAGTTGAGCCATTAAAGTTGAACTCTCGACCCCGACCTCTTTCCAAATCCGACACGAAGCAACACCACGTACGCTCTAAAAAAGAAACAAAACAACAAAGTGTACGTCGAAATGCCAAACAAATAGTAGATCATTGCAACAAAGTGGACACAACTGTGAATCAGTCAAACGATATCCACCGGTATCATACTACTCTGCACTCAAAGTCGGACAAACAATCTCATACAAAAATCAGTACAGCACCGTGGCCTGTTGTTAGTTCCAAAGAGAACAGAATCAAAAAGGTATCCAAAGTACCCGCAGACAAAGATCCAACAACAACAATAGCAACAACAACGCCTACAACAAGTACCAGAAAAGCACCATCCAAGAGACTCTCTCATGGGAGTAGTGTATTGGAAAGATTATTTGCAACTTAGCTACGGTATGGATGATCATCCGTCAATCACCCTCACCCATTACTCAAAACAAGAAAGAGACCACAAACCAGCTCCCTTTTGATATTCACCAGGCATATGATCTGTCACTCCATAAAAATCCATGGTCCAAGTACCACCACCATCATCATCATCATCATCATGATTTTCTTTCCCTCTGCTCCTAGAAAACCTTGTAATCCCACCCAATGGCCACTTTTGCAACTTGGAATCTTTGGTACTTGCCACACCTTCCATTGCAAATGCCAAAGCTTGAACACAAGGAGCATGTGCTACAATCGCCAAATTTTTCCCCTGAGCATGTTCCAATATCCCATGGAGTGTGTTACGACATCTATCAATCAATTTCATTTCATCTTCTGGAAACATCTCGGTAGTAATTTCAACACGACTTTGATAGTGTTCATTGACATTGTCAAATATTTCCTTCAACTCATGTACAGTCCTGGGATATGTCCTGACTCCACTTTTATCCACAAGCAAGGAAGGAATAAGGTATTCATAAAGACCATCTTCTACGTTGACACCCGTCTTTAGTGAGGTTGCAAGAATAGATGCTGTATGGGTCGTTCGAAGAAATGGCGATGCATATACACATTGTGGAATACTATCCACGGGCGAAGGAGAGGAAGCAATGGCTTTGGCAATCGCTTCGACATGAGAGATTCCATCCGTTGGGTCAATGTCACCTGACATTAGAACGATGATGAATGAATGCATGAATGCATGTTAGCCAGAGGAATATCCAGTCAATGCAGCATACATACACATATTCATACAACCATTCCTTCGCCCCCCACTCCGCCTTTCCCCATTTTTTCACATTCACTGCATGCGGTCAGTTAATAACACAAGAACCACACAAATCTCATGAAAGAAAGACAAAAGAAGGCGATTTGCATTGGCAGTGCTAAGTACTCACTGTCAAATGGACCATCATTCTCAACCAAGGGGAACTCTGTTTTCCCGTATCGGATCAGCCATACAAATTGTCTTGTCATGATGAATTTTTCTATATAGAAAAGTGGATTTGTTGGTCGTTTGTTGGTCGTGTGTTTGTTTCACAAGAAGAAATATGAAATTCTTTGTTTTAATTATATTGAGAGAATCTTGCAAGAATCCAAAAACAGAAAAAGGAGAAACAGACAGAGACCAAGAAGACTGCATAATACAGTGCACACGGTAGTACAGTACATGCTGTACGCATACGTAGATTCTACTGTACGTACCCTAGAAGCGATGATGGGCCCACTCTTTCATAAAAAAAACACAAACTCATCTTTTTTTTATAGAAAGGACAGATAGATAGACAACTACTCATGACAAATGATTCGAACCACTCTAGCTACTAGCAAACATTGCGCCCGGCATATTCGTATTGCTTCCGGGTATGAAAATGACTCCATTCAACCTCTAATTTCGAATTGCATTCGGTCAAAATCCACTTGGATTGATTTAAGATCCGACACACTGACAAAACCTTCAAAAGGAATGTTATCAACCGTACTGAGTGCACCCGTAGGAGATGACGTCTTCTCAGAAGATCCCACTGTCAATCAACTTCAACAAAAGGCTGCAGAAATGTTTCAAAAAGAAGATGCATTATGGTTCCCCTCTGGAACTATGGCAAATGTCGTGGCTATCATGGCACATTGTCATGAGAGAGCTAGTGAAATTATCGTTGGGAAAGAATCGCATATTACTTTATGGGAGGGGGGAAATGTTGCGACAATTGCGGGAGTGCATCCAAGGCAAATTGTAGAAGATAAGGGGGGTCGATTGGATCTTGATGACGTTAGAGATGTATGGAGACTTGATGACGATGATCACTTTGCAAAGACTGCACTTGTTTGCATCGAAAATAGTCATAATATGATGGGTGGGTCTGTTTTGGACAAGACTTATGTGGATAATTTGGGAAAATTGGCCAAGGAATTGGGGATTCAAGTGCATGTCGATGGTGCCAGAATATTCAATGCTGCAGTGTCACTGGATATACCTGTGGGTGATTTATGTCAGTCTGTAGATTCTGTTTCTGTTTGTCTCTCCAAAGGGTTGGGTGCTCCCATGGGAAGTTTGTTAGTAGGATCCAAGGAATTTATTCGGCTAGCGAGAAGAGCAAGGAAGCGTATGGGTGGAGGTACTCGACAAGTGGGTGTCGTGGCCGCAATGGGGATGTATGCTCTTGAGAACAATGTTGGCGGCAGACTTGCAGAAGATCATGAAAGAGCACAGAAAATTGCAAAGATCTTGTATGATCATGGATTTTATCAACCACAACACGGTCATGTGCAAACAAATATAGTGTATTTTGGTCTTCCACGGAGTTGTACGCTTTCCAAGGAAGAATTTGTACGTAGGCTCAAGGAGGATCATGGAGTCCTTGTTGGTCATGGATATTCCAAAGGTGGACAGCTGTTTCGGGCATGTACACATTTAGACGTGGATGGTTCTGATGTGGACCATGCCATTGAAAGTATACTTTTGCTGTCCTCCATGTAGTTATTTATAGTGTACTGGACGTGTTTGTGAATACCATGTCACTGCTCTTGCGACGAAAATGATGATGTCGTGCAAAAAAATAGGTAATTATTTTTTAATTGTAAAAACTTATTCTTGACTGACGTGTATTCTTAATTAATTGACATGTAACACATGCATCCTTTTATATACTGTAAAAAATGTCACAAAATTTACCAAATCCAACCGAGACTTTTCATGGCCTCAGCTACCTTTAAAAAACCGGCACGATTCGCGCCTTGTTCCAAAGTACATTCACCACCATCAGTGACACTATCGATCTGATTGTAAATCGATTGCATAGTAGTTTTCAACTTCTCGTCTACCGTATGTCCTTCCCAGTTTAATCTCTGAGCATTTTGGGCCATTTCAAAGCCACTTGTAGCAACTCCACCAGCATTGGCAGCTTTCCCTGGAATGTACAAAAGTTTCCTGTCACGGATAAGTTTCTGGGCCTCGATGGTTGTTGGAAGATTTGCTCCTTCAAAGATGCCTTTGATCCCGTTCTGTATCAATAGTTCTGCTCCTTGTTTGTCAATTTCATTCTGCGTCGCACAAGGGAAGGCATACTCTGCCTTTAAATCATTAATGGCCCAAGGTGAGTGATTGGGATGGTATTCCCCCTTGATTTGATTTCCAGCCGCGAGACTTGAAAGACGAACTCTCTTGACCTGCTTTGCATCAATAATGACATTCCAATCTTCCATGGTCATACCATCCTGAAAGACAAGAGTGCCATTGGAATCGCTCATGGTGACGACCTTTGCTCCAATTTCAATCAGTTTTTTAGCAGCATACTGAGCGACATTTCCACTGCCAGAAACAGCACACCTTGCTCCCTGGAGTGTTCCACCATTCTTCTCCACGGCTATTTGGGAAATGTACACAACACCAAAACCAGTGGCCTCAATGCGAAATTCAGATCCACCGAGAAGAAGAGGTTTACCAGTCAAGACACCATCAGTCCTTTTCGTAAGCTTTTTGTATTGACCATATAGGTACCCCAACTCTCTTCCACCCACACCAATATCCCCGGCAGGTACATCGGTGTAGGGATGAATGTAGCGACTAAGTTCTGTCATAAATGCCTCACAGAAACGTCTAACTTCTGCATCACTTTTTCCTTTTGGGTCAAAGTCACTTCCTCCTTTACCTCCACCCTGGTTAGATTAGTTAAATTATATATGGAGTGGTCGGTGCCATGGTTGAGCTTCTTCTGAAGATTTATGTAAAACGAACATGAGCATAATACGTTCAAACAATACTGTACTTGCTTACCATTTGAAGTCCAGTCAAAGCATTCTTGAAGATTTGCTCAAATCCAAGAGATTTGAGAATTCCTTCATCAACTGTTGGATGAAAGCGAAGACCTCCTTTGAATGGTCCAAGTACACTGTATACATAGTAAACGTTAACAACAAACAACAGTATAACAAAATAATCAGTGAGACAAATGGCCAAAGCAATACAACGTATGATGAATCAACAGTAGTAGTCATTATTACAATTACCTTGAAAATTCCACTCTCCACCCCCTATTGGTCCGAAGATTGCCTTGATCATCCATCCAGTTCACGCGAAAGGAAATGGTCCTCTCCGGCTCTGTCATTACTAAAAACGCTCGCTTGTAGAATTCTCCCTTTTCTTTGTCAGCAAAAATGGGTGTAAGACTCTCTGACATTTCCTCAACAGCTTGTAAGAAAGTGGGCTGATGTGCATACTTTTCTCGAAGTGGAGCGAGAAAGGATGAATCATGGTTGTTTTCTACGTTAGAGCTGCTATCGTCATCGCCTCTGGGATGAGAGTACTTCAATCTTAATTCCTCAAATGCATCTTTTTCCTCTGCTGTCGTATGAAGTTTCATAGTGGTCATATTAGTTGCTTTGTTTGGAGAAGTATTAATCAAATGAATATGTTTCTTGATTCGTATTGTTTGTTTGTTCTGTTAATCTTGCTTGGTTAATATTGATTGTTATTTATGATTTATGGCACCTTGCCTACTAGTTTTAAGAAGAGAACACTTGCTCGAAGCATTTGGTGCTTCGTGCGTACTTTTATTAGCGGAGAAAACCTTTGGGTTGTTGGTTGTTGAAATCGGCAAAAGATGTCACGGAGTTTCTCCACCACACATCATTGCTGTCACATCAATCAACAGAGATTTTCTTGTGATGGAACCGAACACTGTGAATGTCTGCTCA
>JAAMXU010007324.1:0-11770 GCA_019693545.1 Chaetoceros muelleri | reverse complement strand
TCAGGAGTTAGAGAGAAGGAGAGGCGATCGATGGAGAGACAGAGACGAGGGAGAGAGTGTTTTTGGGGGAGAGACGATTGAGTGTCTGTTGATTTGTCGGAGACTCGTATCGTGACAATGGGTATTAGTTGGAAACTGTTGGAAAGCAATGTGTACTCCACTTACATAACCATAGAACGTGTGCTACAAATCGCTACCTGGTACAGTAAACTGGCCATTACAATTGTACAGTACTAGTACAGTACTACTGGTACTACTGTGTGTGTTTGGCGGCATAACGCATACACTGTAACCCTCTGGATCGGTTACTACTCTCTATAGAGAGGTAACGTACGTCGTAGTAGTAGCACTACGGGGGTACTACGCGACGATCGACGGCGACGACGGGTACCAGTACCTTGTACTTACAAGATGTACTGTAGCAGCTGCCTCTGGGAAGCCGAGCACCCATCAATGTACCCGGTAATCCTCCGTCATCCAACCTCCATCATTCAATCAAAACATCTCAATCATTTTATATATTATTTGTTCTTGACACGAGTCAACATTATTTATCATCGTACAAGAAACTTTGGCTGAATGTACACACAATCTTAACCGGCTAGTCAGTCAGTCAGCTAGTTAGTTAGCTAGTTAGATCAGGAAGACAGACAGTCATTGTCATGTTGTATCATTGTTGGCATTCTAGAATAATACTGCCATCACGACAACGGCGACCCTCATCACCCAGCAGCAGCAGTATCATTATCTTTTCTCATAAAAGAATTATTCATCTTTTATTTGTTGCTGTTGCTGTTGCTGCTACTGTCATTCTCCTTTGTCACAATTCTGCATTTATAGTAGGACAAGGACCTAGAGGAGGAGTGTTCACCGGCGTGGTGGAGGCCAGAAGTTCTTCTTCAACTTCTTCGATACCCAGATCGACCAACGCTAGATCGATATGGTACTCTAGCAGTAGTAGTAGCACTAGTAATAGCGGCAACCAACAGGAGAATGAATCCACATCCTCTCTGCCTCCCTGGAATCCTTCTCCCAACATTGATCGGCATGGCTTTCTTCTTTCCAAATATAGACGAATGCACGGAGATTGGGAATGGGAATATGAAACAAACTTTGACGCCATAGACTCGACTCAAGAGAATCAGCGGCAGGAGCAGCAACGAATTCGACGACGACGACATGTCATTGGTGGGAAATATCAAAACATCCAAGAACCCGTCTACATTCGACAAGTACCTGGAGATGGCAATTGTCTATTTCACAGTCTATCCGTGGGTCTTGCCCTGCTTACCAATCATACACATGTCAATATGAATCGTTTGTTATTGGATCGGATAAAGAATGTACAGGACGGACGACAAAAACGACAAGAAGAAGACGAAGAAGAAGAAATCTTGGAATCTCATGGAGTCCAGGATGAACAATCACAACTTCAAGTGCAACCACAACGACTTGGACATCGTCATCCTCATCCATCCTTGCCATCATCACGGCACACACATTCACACAATTTGATGCACTTGCATCAATATTCTAAACATTTACGTCTCCAAGCTGTAAAAGTATTATCACAGCATCCAAGACGATTGTTATTTTTACAGGGGAATGAATACCTTCGTGCGAGGGATCTTGTATCGGCCGCTGCCAAACAGTATGGGTTGTCACCGGAAGAATATTGCAATCAAATGAGGAGAGATCGTTATTGGGGTGGTGGGCCTGAGATTGTGGCCTTGTGTAATTATTTGAAACGGCCGATTCATGTGTATGAGTTGGTGGAGGGTGGAGAAAAAGAAGAAGAAATGCAGGAGGAGGAGGAGGAGGAGGCAGGAGAGATAGAGGAAATGAAGGAGGAAGAACGAATAAATGATAACATGCTTCATGGACATGAGAATCTACTGAATCATGGATATCATGTATCGGTAATGCACGACATCAAGACACGGAGAAAACAGAAATGCCATTCCCAATTTCAATTAAGAAGAATGGCATGTTTTGGTTCACCAAAATTTGACAATGTGGAGGCATTGCATATATTGTCGGCAGATTCGAGATTTCCAGATGTGAAACCGGGGAAACAGTTGTCTTCGGGGAATCATTTTATGGCCATGTTTCCAGAAAGTGTCATGGAGGAATATGGTAGTGGTGGTGGCGGTGAAAAGTATAGAGAGCATGTGGATGGTGGACGTGCTTCCGTAAGGGGTGGGGATACTGGTGCAAATGGGGAGACTTTTGTTTCTTCTTCTTGTACTGGTCGAGAAAAGTGTAATAGGAATGCTGCTAGTAGAAATGAGAAATGGGACATGACATGGAAGGAACGACAGACGTTGTTGACGCATCTAAGAGACGTGGGGTGGGACTTTATGAGGAATGTTTTGCAAATGTTCAAAGCTTTATGTTATTCCTTTTGCTAATGATAGCTTGCTAATGATATAGACTGAAATGAAACAGAGTCATCATACATACCTAGTGTCACTCTTTGCACTTTTGTTATGTGTATAGCGCGCATTCCTGAATCCATCACTCTGTCCAAGGATATGAACTAGATTCAAACAATCTCTCTTATAGACTCACTTCATTGGCATGATCATCATCAATGTAGGCTCCAATATAATCATCCTCAAAGGATGCCTTTAGCTTTGCCAAGGCAGTTTGCTCAATTTGTTGCACTTGATCACAATCTATACCGAGAGACGACGCAATCTCTTGTGTCGTCAAGGAATTACCTTGATTTTTTTCCATTCCAAATTTCAATCGGATGACCTTTAACTCCACATCCGACAGGTGCCTTACAAGGAAATCACTAATGTCATGTCGAATCATATCTGACAGCGCTATTTCATCAGGGGTAGGATTGACATCATCCAAAGCTTCATTTAGTGGCTGTATAAGTTGACTTTGTGCATACAAATCCTTTGTAAAAGACTGCTTCTCAAGCCTTCGTCCTTGATCCACACTTCGCTTCTTGAGCAAATCCAAATTCACCTCCATCCTATCCTCTATATGATCTCTTGTTTCATCTAGTAGCTTCTTCATGGCCTTTTCTATACTCTTCCTTGCAAAAGCTTCAAACGATTCCGTTTCAGCAGCTCCTTTCTCTCCCCTCTTGCTGTCTTTTGACAACCGAAACTGCTCTTCATCCCAAAGCACCGTGCATCTCATGAGCGCCACCATCCCCTCCTGGACCAAATCCGAATGACGATACCCAGCACCACGAGAATTCACCTTTTTTGCAATACTGTCCACCAGACGCAATCCGTCCCTCGTGGAATACTTTAGCCGCTTTGCGGGATATGGATCATCGCTACTGGAATGAAAGCGTGCATTCTCCCATTGCCATATGGACCGTGCAAGATCGGAATTGATGTGTCCGTGTCCGTCGTCTAATATGGAATGCAGTTCGGAGGCAATGTCCAGGTCGGTATCGGAAGACGAAGAGAGACGACTGCTCCTGGAAGAGAGTTCGTTGTCTATTTTCGACTCATGAGAATCGGACGACGATGTTTTGCGGTCCATGGAGGCGATTTGAAGTCCGGTAGAGGATCGTGATGTGATGTAGGTTGAAGTGGATGGAGAGCGAGTATTTCGAATTGGAGAGAAGGCAAAGGCTACTGCGGCTGGTAGGGGATGATGAGTGTTGCTACTGCTACTACTATAACTATTGAGAGATAGCAGTAGCATGACTGTGGTCGTTCTGCTGATGGCAAATGGTATTTTCATGTTGTTATATTGTATAATATACTAAAGGTTCCTTGAGCGTTTCAAAGTTACATGCA
Organism: Chaetoceros muelleri; assembly: GCA_019693545.1. Lineage (NCBI taxonomy): Eukaryota > Bacillariophyta > Thalassiosirophyceae > Chaetocerotales > Chaetocerotaceae > Chaetoceros > Chaetoceros muelleri. The sequence goes on along the minus strand of JAAMXU010007324.1, from coordinate 7,997 downwards.
AGAGAGGATATTTTATTATATATTGATTATAAGGGATGGATATTTTTTTTATGTTGAATTTCTGGGTGCTTGTTGATTTTATGACACGTCCAATGGACAGAGTTCGGGAGTTGGGAAAGGTGAGGTGGGAGGGAGGTGTATTATGTTTTGTGTGTATCAATCTCTTCTCCAGCTGATTCTTTCTTGTGTGGGGTTATTCCAACAACCGTGGGTCGTGGCCTCAGACAAGTGTCTGTCCGAAGTCTGTAACGTGTCAGTCAGAGACGGACGTTCATACGAGATTCTACATGTGCAACATACAGACCTACCTACAGGGCTCTACTGTACGCGATGATAACTGCCAATCTTCTCTCATAATTTCCAATCGCAAAGTGCTTGCTTACTTACTTATTCATGGCTGATGGATGAATGAAGGGTAGACCTTTTTTGCCAAAGGATGAATTCGAATCAATATATGCTACTTCTATGTTATTGTCTGGTGCAAGTGGATCAATCATGGAAACCTTGTCTGAGCGAGGGAGGGAACAGCAGGGAACCTATTGATTGATTGTCCTCATCCTTCAAGAACACACAATAATATCTCATGAAAGCCGGCTTGTTTGATTGAAATATTCCTTTCTTCTAAAGAGAAAAAGAATTTACACCAGTTCCTTATTTTGCAAGTATACATCTCATCCCTTTAACAATTTTTATTCTTCATTCATCCATTCAAAACATCTAAAAACCATCATGACTACTTTATCTTCCCTTCTGACTGACTGACTATTTTCTTTTAAAACAAAAACCTCTTGTGCACCAAACTCACCACACAAGTTGGAGGAACCTCCAACCCACAAAAAGGCCGATACTGCACTTCAACTTCACTCCTTCCATGCTCATCAAAATGCAGTTCGAATTCACCAAGGGGTGCCACCGGTTCCAGTCCGATGCAGGTGGCATGCTCTGCATCCCATGCGCAAGAAAAAACTTGCAAACAGGGACAAATGCAACAATCCACCACAAAATCACTGTGTTTGGCCATGTCGCGAATATCAATCTTTTCCAAAGTTGATGAGATAATTGTCAATGATCCACGGAATTCTCCACTCAATGTCAGGCACTTTAAAGATTTCATATGTGGAATCAATTCGGAAATACCATGCTGTTCATTGTAGTGATAGCTGTAAAATTCTCCTGCATATGCGTAGAGTTCCAACTCTTGCATGGTTTCCAAGAAATTTTCTATAAACAGACGATACCAACCATCCTCTTGGACAATCAATGACATGGACCGTAGATTGGGGGCTTGTTCCACTAACGTATTGGCTAAAAGAGCCTGGTAACTCCGCTCATCTTTGGATAACTCACCAATGCCGTCATGATCCGACGCCTCATCCTCGTCGTCGTCATCCTCGTTCTCGAGAGGTATCCCTGCTTTTTCTACATCCGTCCTAGTCCCCAATTCTTTCACGCCAATCAGACTAAAATCACACTTCATGATAAACGATGTCATCTCTGTAGTATTGCAAGCATTCAACATGTAAACAATGACTTTGAGCCAGATGCCATTGATGTCATGATAGCTATTGGCATCAAATTGTCGAATTTTCACTTGTTCACGACACATCCATGCAATGGTATTTAATTTGCGTGGATCCCCAATCATTCCTGATGGTACATCCATGGGAACTATTTTGACATAATCTCTACATATTTTTTGAAATTGTTTGCATACGAGGGGAAGAGTTTGGAATAGGTACGTGATGGATGAACATGATGATCCTTTTTGATGTCTTGGTGTCGAGAGAGAATTGGAACAGATGTATCGTATAATTTTGATCCAAATATCTTCCGATAAATCTAGCCATGATACTTTGTGCTCAGGGAGGTTGCTCATCTTTTTTCTATGCGTAGATGGAAAGAATATCGTTATGGTGGATATGTTTTTGATGTTTAAATGATTGGTGGTGTGTTGTGTCGAGTGTCGAGTCTTTTGATCAGAGACCGAGAAGAGGTAGGTAGGAAAGACTGCGTTTTGCGCGCTACGATACTCTGCTGTAATACCCTTGCTGCCGCCCCTACTACTGTACGATAATATGCCGATATGCCACATGGGACATGGGAGAAAGAATCAAGTATCAAGTGTGTGTATGTGCAGAATACGATCTTATCTGCTTGAATGCATTAATTGTTGAAACATACAAAGGTGTAATATTCCACCGAGCTATCCTTATATTTTTATAAGTTCTTCGCTATTGTCTCTTTCAAAATGATTCTTGTTGTTCCACGTCATCGTGGTCCAACAAATCCAATTCTTGCCCAAAGCAATCACTAAAAAATACTTCCTTTGGATCTAATCGAGGAGCTCTATTGCATTTCCCATCATCCTTTCCTCCCTCTTCCTCCTCATATTCATAACCTATACAACACATCAAGGGTACGTCATATCTATCTGGAATCTTAAGTACTTCCTTCACCCTCCTCGAATCATATCCCTCCATAAGACACGTACTCAAACCATGGCTCGTGGCAGAAAATACAAGTGTCTGTGCCATCAAACTTGTATTCTTATACGACCATGCCTGTATAGAATCAATCGTAGGCATTGGTTGAACGGGAGACATGATATCCGTTGCCACCTGCTTCATCATGGTTGCAATCGTTCCCTGTCCCATGAGAAATGTCGATACCACGGGCAACATGGCAAGATAATCTTTGGTCCGGACCCCCGAATTCTTTTCCAATTCCATGATTCGTCCCAGGCGTTTGTGAGGTTCAAGATCGGATAAAAACACTGCAATGGCCGATGCATCTCTCGTTCGAAATATGTTTCCAGGTCCTAGCATTGCGGTTTTGGACAGGTCATTTTTGACCTTTTGGTTTTGAACTAAAATAACATTGGTGGGTTGAATGTTAAAACCTGAAGGTGAAGTCTGTAAAGGAAATTTGTTTTGTATTGCAGAAATTTCAAAGTGCATTTGTCAGATTTATAAATGTTCCGTTGTGTATTCGTTTTTTCCCTGTTGACGAGTAGTATCCCATCTATAATTAGAGAGATTGTTCGTTCTATCATACCATTTACTTACGTACCAGCGATGTGTCGATAATATCCTTTAGAACATGTCCAGGTATAGGCTTATCTGTTTGAAATCGTTTGCAAGAGTGACGGATATATGCTATTGAGCGAAATACATTGGCCGCATCTTTTGATAACATTGTATATTTGGATTTGGATTTGGTTCGTTTCGTTTCGTTTCGTTCTTCGTTCGGAAGTCGTTGTGAATGTGAGAAGTGATGAGATGGTGGATGAAGATTGTCGGATTTTTGGTCGGTAGACAATTCTGCCGCTTCCCCCCCCCCTATCTCTGTTGGTTTGTCGAGGGGGGGGTTGAAAGTTGAAAATGGCCTGTAAAAGAAGTCCCGGTTTTCAAAAGGCTTCTTTTTGATCGTACACAGTATGACACACACGATCGCCCGTTGATGGGATCGCTGATCGCTCCAACCTGCAAACTGTTGAATCTTTTTTTGTTTTTTGCGATTTCTCTCTCTCTCTCTACTCTCTCTTCTCACTCTTTCTTTTGTCAAAACAACTGAAAACAAACAAACACAAACAAAACAAACCCACTTTTTTTCATAAATTGAATATAAATTGATTGGTCACATTTTCAAGCACCAATAAATTAATTTCGTTTCCATTTTACTTCACCCAATAATCAATCAATCAATCAATCAATCAATCAAGCAAGCAAGCAAGCAAGCAAGCAAGCAAGCAAATTGAGAAATCATGTCCTCCTCCATTGTTGACGAACCATTTAGCATCAACATCTTCCCAGATCTTATGCACGAAGAAGACCTCACACCCGATTGTGGCGTGGAGATTGATTCCATATGCGAGGAGATACACTCAGCAGTCAAGGGATGGGGATCTGACAAATCTTGTCTCATTGCTGCTCTAGGATCCACTTCACCCGAAGATCGTCTCAAAATTGCATTAAGATACAAAGATCTTTATCAAAAGGATCTAAAGAGTGTCATGAAAAAGGAAGTTTCAGGAGATTTTGGGACCGCCATGAAGTACTTATCGCTTTCTCCAGTAGAGGCCGAATGTTCCATGATCAAGGATGCCTGCAAGGGCATTGGATCGCACCAGATCGTTCTGTACAGTATTCTCTGTGGTAGAAGCAATAAAGATATGCAACTTCTCAAGAAAGTTTATTATAAAATGTATACCAAGGATCTCACAGGTGTCCTTCGTTCGGAACTTGGTGGGGACTTGTGGAAACTTGTCTCTGCCTGTCTTCAAGGTGCAGAGGAACCATTTGATCCTGATTTCCATACCATGGAAAAGGCAAAGGATGATGCCGAAGAAATTTGGAAAAAAGGACAGGGGAAATTTTTCGGTACGGATGAAACCAAAATCTTCAAAGTGATTGTATTGAGTCCACCCAAATACCTCAAAATGGTGAATGATGCCTATGCCGATAAGTATGGATATACATTGATCAAGGCCATGGAGAAGGAACTAAGTGGAAATGCAAAAAAGGCTGCAATCTTTACCATCAAAATGAGATTCAAACCCTATGAGGCTATTTCGGAGCTTATCAAAATGGCATGTGCTGGTATGGGCACCGATGAACTGTTATTGACTTGCTGCGTCATTCGATATCAAGATTTGATGGCGCACGTGAATTTTGCGCATGAAGAGCTGTTCGGAAAGAACATTCAGGATCGAATTCGCAGCGAATGTGGTGGTAATTACAAGCAGCTTTTACTCGCTCTAATGCAAAAAGTATCTCCAGAAGATGGATAGAATATTAGTGTGTTGTGGGGCGGGGCCATTTGAATGAGTGGCGTAATTATTTTGTTTTTGAAAATCAATTGAATACTATATAAAATTATACTGTATTTTGTAATTATACCTAAACTAAAGAAACACAAAGAAACCTAAACAGTGGGTGGAAAGGGACATTACACCAAGTGTGAATCCTCTTCCAAGTCAGCATTGGAAACAAAATCAGATGCGTTTGCATCTCCATCGACCTCCTCTTCCTCCACTGGCTCCTCCGCTTTTGCAACAGGTACAACTGCACGTGTCATCGATGCATCTCTCACCATGGCACATGGACGAGGAATTTCTTCAAACCCCGAAAGAGGTCCTTTGAAAAAATCATCCATGAGCGCTGGGACACTTCCAAAATTTGCTCCTGCAAAAGGTCCAAACACAGAATTCATAGTTTGCTGCATCTCATGCTCCATAGCATTGAATACCTGCATGACATCTCTCTCAAATTCCGAAAAAAATTGCATCTGCGGGGTAGACTCAACGTTCATGACCCTGGCAGGATGTACCATGATGACACGATGCACAACGGGACCGTTGGAGAAACCGCGAAGGCCTCCCTGTGTAGAATGTACCTCTGGAACCGAGGACAAACGTTCCTGCACAAAAGAATCAGGTTTTTCCTCCGCAAAACGAACTGCGGGAAGTGTCTCTTTTTCACCGAGAATTTCTTCAAAGGAATACACGGATTTGGAAGAGTTTTGTTTGTGCATGGTGTGAACGATGATGACGGAAAGAACGGCCAAGAGTGTGATGAGGAACAAGAGCACCTTGAGAAGCGAACGTGCAGCTCGGGAATGAATTCGTTCCATGCGCGGCGAATTCGATGTGGCGGTAGAGGGAATCAAGGGGATTGCGGTGTAAACTTCCATGGTGCAACCTACTGTATTCTTTCTGTTGGTTGGTTTCCTTGATGAATGAATGAATGTGTTTTGACTTTCTTTGGATTGCGTTTCTCGTTACTTAGGAGGGAGGGTTGTTCCGTGACGGTTGACTGCTGTCTGTTGTCTGTCTTCTGTTTGTAGCTGCTCTAGCTTGTAGCGATCGCACAGAGTATTAGTGAGAAGCAGCAGTGAGTGTGGGAGAAAAGAAAAGATGTCGATGAAAAAAATACAGTGAACGTTATGCGTCGCCTCTCTAGTGCAGTACGCACCATACCTGTAGTATGTACTGCTGTAGAAGGTATCTGTTACTCCTGTGCTGTAGGTAACCACAGACGTACAGTGAGTCACTTCTTCCACAGTACTGTAGTACGACACGGTAGAGTGTGGTACGGTTGCATTTTGGAGTCTTGTGAAATTTTGTTATTATAAGTCCTATTGGGTGGACTTTGCCGTTGAGCACCCCAACGGTGACAAAAGTTCGGCCTCTACACTGGGAAGTATGCAAAGATTCATACAGAGAATTCGTGTTGTTGGTGGTGTTTGGAATGCCGTTCATGAACAGCACTGTGGTCACCATGTGTAACAATTAGAGCACGAGTCAGACTGGCATGTGAAAAATATATAAAAAATGAAAACAAAAGTGACGCTGTGTCCTGCATGAGATGTACAAGACCAAGAAGCGCCTACCGCCCGCAGCAATCATTATTCATTCCATCATACTTTTTCGCTGCTGCTCAGTAAATCCCATTTGTAATAATTTCCTACCGACAAACCGACCAATCGTCTGAATGAACCGTACTCCTTGGAAAAGGACATCAAAACCTTGGTATAAACAGAAAAAAAGGGTAAGAATAAAGAGTTGAATCTAAATGATCTTTATTAGAAACGACTCGTTTCCAAAACCTGAACCTCGTGTGAATTTTCGAAATACATCGATCATCCTTTTCTTGCTCTTTGAGAAAAAGGCATTGGCTCCTTTCCTCCAGAAAGAAATGTTTATAAGAAAAGCTTACCTTTCATGAGTATAATAAAGAAGATTCCATGCATCTTTAAGTTTTTCATCTAACATGTTATTTGTTACATTCTATACTCTTTAGAACTTTTTCCATCGATTCATCCAGTCTAGAATCAGCATGCCTCCTGTATCTGAAAGTAGCGGTGAAGAATCATCTATATTAAATAATGACGAAACGCAAGACGCAAAAGAGAAAACTTATGACCTCTCTAGAAAATACTCTGTGGAAGCATCTGAAGACAGGTCTCCACCAGAAAACGTCGCTCCGACTGGTGCCCTTTTCGACGCCCCTTCCGAAATGACCCGTGGCAGACGCATTGCTGCATGGTTGTCCAGAACTTGCTGTATTGGAGGCGTGTACAATCCTTCTAGAAGTAAGGACAAAATGATTATTCCGGCAATTGAAGAGGAGGGAATCAAAGAAAGAGTCATTGAACCACCTAAACTTGACAAGGGTTGGGAATATTTTGAGCATTATATTTTACCTAGGTGCTTTGCAAATAGAGAGGCTACGGAGAAAAATAGGACATACTCGAGAGCTGAACCTGGTGAAGATCAAGAAAAGACCATGCTGTATCCTGTGTGGGGAACGCCTTTGCAAGATATGGGTGATTTTGGTATTGGTGTTGGGATGTATTTTGATATGCTTCGATTCTTTGGGTTCGTTGCTTTGATTGTTGCATTTATTTCCACTCCCGCTCTTGTATTTTATGCCAGCAATGACTATTCTCCAGATGGAAAGGATGGCATTGTGAATTCTGTAAACAAAGCCAGTGCCATTTGCACCAATACATTTTGGGTTCCCTGTCCCAACTGTACCAAGGATGACTTTAATACTTGGCCTACATCATTGGATGATATTCCAAGGGTAGTAAATGGCACGGCACCTGCTCCGAATGAGGATAGGGAGGTGGTGTTCATGTTGAGGAACGGCTGTGAACTGAACGAAACATTCTCAATCGTAACACTTGTCGCAATGTTTTTCTTTTGCGCATCGACTTTAGTTTTTATTTTCTTGCAAAAGAGAATGAGAGTCAAAATGGACGAAAATGAGCAGACAACTTCAGACTACTCTATTCGCATAAAGGTACGTATTTTTCCTCGACTTTTCATTATAGGGATGTATGTTATCAAGCATTAACCTTCCCTCCAGAATCCACCATTTAATGCAAAAAGTCCCGAGACTTGGAAAAACTTCTTTGAGACTGCATTTGACGACATTCACGTCACAGTCTGCACCGTTGCCTTGGACAACGAAGAACTTGTAGCAAAGTTGGTG
>JAAMXU010007317.1:0-14027 GCA_019693545.1 Chaetoceros muelleri | reverse complement strand
ATTTCTCTGCAGAAAAATATTTGGAGCTGGCAGACAAACCTTGTGGATTTCCCGCACCTTTGTGTAGCGCGTAATAGTAGAAGTGTTGATTTTACATTTTACTACCACACCAGTGTATGTTGTGCTGTGCTACATACCGTACATAACTTTGCATGGCTGTACCCCTTTGCCCTGTGAACATTATTTTATCGTAAAGATGACTGTAGTCAATAGTCAATATTCAATATGTTGAGCATTGTTGGAGTATTGTTGGTTATGGTTGGTGGTGTTCATAATAATTAATCGTTGCTCGTTGATCATTCAAGTTTCATCATCTATTTTTGCACCACTTGCACTCTTATTTCTCTTAGTTAGGTTGGTTCAATAAACAAACATAGGAGTAGTTACTATCTATCTACCCTTGGTAATTCCCGTCAGTCTATACCCCGATTGTTTAGATAGAGGGTGAACGATCATCACCTCGAAGCCCAATAAATCAGACTCTAAAAATTATTGAATGAGCCATTTATATATTTGAGAAACCATGCCAAAACGGGAATTCCCTTTAGAAGCAGAAGTCGAGCCCTATCGAGATCCACAAACGCACGGTTCCTTCTCACAGAAACGGCAGAAACTCCATGTCGGTGGAGATACCAAGACTGACGAAACGGTAGGCGTTGTTCGAAAGCTAGATCCGTCAATTCCACAAGAAGCTCAGCGAATGAAAACAAGATTCAAAATGATTTCGAAAGGGAAAAATACCGTTGGGTATGACGAATATCTGAAACAGGTTCCCAAGAGTAAAAGAAGAAGAATTCCTGAACATCCTGTTACACCGGATCATACCTTGGATATTCCAAATCGAAGGTGGCAAGGTCAAGTAAAAGCGTGGTGAGTAAATTTGTTAAATGCTTAAATACGTTGTTGAATGAATCCCATTTCTCTTGGAGTTGACACAGTGCACTGTCTCTCACAACGACTATATTTCTTTTTCAAAGGAGGATTTCTCTCCACAAGTACGATCCTAAAGATTTGTCTTCCGTCCTTCACATGGAGCAAAATGTCACAGGTACAGATAAATCCAGCCATAATCTTGATAGCAATACTGTGCAAAATGAGCAGTTTTCTCTGAGCTCAATGCAAAGCCTGCAGCTTGCAGACGCAGACGTTGCCACGAACAGTTCATTGGCGTCTAGACCTGACAATTTTGTTCCAGAGAAATGTAACACAGATCAAAACCATGGAGACGTTGAAGAATGGGAAACAGGTCATGAACAGTCCGTCGATTTTGATGAAAGTGACGATGATTTATTGTGATAGATTGGAATAATTATTATCCGCATGAATAAGTGCAATACATCTTTGAAAAGGAGATTGTGCTTTTGATTGTACAAATACAACATGTTTTCATACTATCATAAAGATTCTATTGACTTTACTATTCTTATGAAATTTGGAGGTGAGAGGGATCGATTCTGTTCAAAAGTCCCATCTCCATCCCTTCCACGTCAACATTATTTGCGTCATAGACTTGTGAACTGTCGTCGCCAACATTAACCCCAGATGCCAATACTAAAAATTGTTCACATTCTTCCCTTTTTGTCATGAAGTCTGTGCGTTTCTTTTCTAAATCTTTTAATTTCCACCGCAGTCTCTCGAGCTCGATTAAAATATTCCTATGAATATCTATCACGTCACAAATCTGTTGTTGGAATTTCTCTTGTTGTTCCACATATCTATTCCTATCACTTAGACTGAACACCTCATAATTGTCATCAATTCGCATCTGATGCTCAGCTAACATTTGTCTATATCGCCTTATTCTAGTTCCAAGGAACTGCTCCGATTCTTCCATTTTTTCTATCGTGATTTGAGTAGATTCAATCGCATCGTCTAAATGTTGCATAATTGACTGACCAGTGGTACTTGTTAATTCGTCAGTTCGATGAATAGGTGAGTGTTCCTCTTCGGGGGGCATCAATTTTCTTGTAGTTGCGATGGTTGGCAGTTTAAACTGTTTCACACGGTAAATGAGTGTTTTGAATACAAGTGACATAATGGACACTTCAAGGATAGTTGAGAGTGTTTCTTTGCGAATTTGAAACGAAAATAGAATATATTAAGTACAGAAGTAAGGTATCAAAAAGATGTTTCCCTCTGAATACAGTTTTCGCCATACGTGTGAGGATCAGTTGATTAAGAAAGGAGTTACGGGACGTCGAAGCTATAGAGACTCTCTCTATCTATACAGTACTCTACTCTAGATAGGAAGAGGAAAGCATACTGAACAATCAAACTTCCGTCGGCGCTGTCGAAGTGCACTGTGCTGTGTTCTGACTTTTCACTGTAGGTAGTTTTCTATTGTACAAAGAGGCAGAGAGGTATGCGTAATATATTTTTTGTCGCAAGTTGTGAACGAAAAGCTATTATACACAGCAACGACATAGAGATACCAGTACCTACAGTACCGTACTGTAGCAACATTCAGTGTCATTCATCCAATGCTAATTTAGTCAACTCCCGGCAAAACGATTAATGAACTACAGTGCTGTGCTCTGTGCTCTACAGTCGTAGAAACTACTCATAGCGGTAACAACAACAAACAACCACCAATCCACAAGAAACCAAATTTCATTTTTCAGATGCAGCTAAATTAAAATGATGAATGATGAATACCACCACTCCACTCGTAACGGGGCTATATGTTGTTCATTCAAAAGAAGATATCCCTGAAACACTCTTCCAGTTGCTTCATCAATCACTTATCGATGCCTTGCAAGATTCTTCGGAGTTTCATATTGCCTTGAGTGGGGGTTCGCTACCATCCCTCCTCACTGCTCTTCCCCAATCATTTGCAAGTGCCAATATTGACCCTCAATGGAACAAGTGGCGCATAATTCTTGCCGATGAAAGATTGGTGCCATCGTCCCATCCCGATTCGAATCTGAAGGCATTGAAGGAATGCTTCCTTGACAAAGTTCCTATTCCTGCTGAGAATATTTGTGGAATTGACGAATCTTTATTGTCCCGTGGCCATCCGTCAATGGACATCGCTGTGGAGTATGAACAAAGATTCTAATGATTCTGAAGAGCAGAGACGACGAGGGTACCTTCTCGATTGTGTGTTATTGGGTTTTGGTCCCGATGGTCATACGGCATCTCTGTTTCCCGATCACGAGTTACTTGTGGATGACAGTGGCAAGCTTGTGGTGGGGATAACAGATTCGCCCAAGCCTCCTCCTCAGAGAATCACGCTCTCCGTGAATTGTCTCAATGAGAGATCAAGCAATGTGATTTTTGTGGGTGCTGGTGAAAGCAAGGCACCGATTCTAAGAGATATTTTCAAGAGTGTGCACATGGAGGCAAACCAGGACGACGGCCAGGTCAAGAAATATGTGGCAACTATGAAGGATGTGCTTCATCAGAAACATCCTTGTGGGATGATTCGACCCAAGGACAGGAAGCTGGTGTATATAACCGATGAAACCGGTGCACAAGATCTGTTCGCGGATCAGCAATGCTTTTGTTCTTTGCTCTAAAGGTGTACTGTACCATTGTAATCAACGTGGAATGGATTGAAATGACGAAGCGTCAGTGTTCAGTGTCAGGAATAATGAGTTAAACGTTAGGATCACATGTCTCTTTTGTAGATTCGCACATAGAAAGTCATGGTTATGAGGTTAGTGGCACACAGACATGAGCTTTGACTTTTGACTTGCAGCCGCATGCGTCTTGAAGCCATGCATCCCTGCCAATTCCACGACAACAATTTAGTAGTAGAAAGGCTGGGTTATCAAAGATCACTGCTGTATAAGGAATGCGAAGGGAAAGAGCGTCCACATGGGAATCGATCGAGTAACGAATTAGACAGGAAACATCGTGGAAACTACCGGTAGTGCTACTATTGAAACCTCAGAACGGCAAAGTGACAATAATTTCGCTTTCGTATGACGCCTGAAGTACCTGCGAATATATTTCCTCTCTCTCACCATTCCCTTTGTCTGATAGTTACCACTGTTATGTTTCTCCTTACTTGAAGGGCTTTTCGTGTCACAAAGACATCAATGTGACACGACACACCAGCAATACCACGGTCGCGAACATGCATTCTCGTTACTCTTCTACAAAGAGAAATACCATATCAGCAGGGCGGGTAGTTTCAATTCTCGCAGTGGTAGGAGTTGCCAAGAAGAGCATCCGGCCCCGGATCTTGATGTAATATTTCTGTAATTGTAACCCGGGACCGTTGGTAGCTGGCTTGCCCCGGCCATTTCCATTCGCCAAAAATTACATTCAGAGTCTCAGTGCCAGGTTCTTTGTACAGTGTATGATGACACTTTTGAGGGGGTAAATGATAAAAATCTAATGCACCAATCATTTGCTCTCGTCCTGCGTGTAATGCAGTACCGTGACAAGCCTAGCCGTACCCGACACTGACAATCTACTGTGATTCCGATCATGCGTTAGATTCTTCTATTTTTATTTTTTAGCACAGGACAGTCATTGGTACTGGCTAAAATGTTGCTATTCCATCGGAAGATCTTGCCGGGACTGCTTCGATGACCTAGAGATCGCAAAAAAATCGTTGATGAAAGAGTGCGCCACAACCAAAATGTCACTCTTTTAGTACGAGGATGCCGACTAAATGCCACAAAATGTCAATTTTCGCCCCTACGCGCACTCCTCTCCACTTATCTTCATATTTCCTATCTCCAACCCTCGTCACACACTTCAGCCCTACACTTCTACCTTTCCAAGAAAAGAAGAAACAGAACCCAGCTCCTGAGAGTACCCATAAAATCATAGCAAAACATAAAATTCAAAGCACACACATACTAAATTACAGAATCTAGATCCAAGAATCATGGTTTACTTTGTCACAGCAAAGGCTCTTTTTGTGACTTTCCTATGGGCCCGTACCTGCGAATCGCTAACTTTAGAAGAGTTCAAGGGTCTCCTCTTCACAGAAGTGCACGATGAGGTCGATGCCGTCCTGTCCTCGAGACAAAACAGAAGAAGAAACGAGAATACAAATTCAGCGACGAATCTCATTCAAGATGCCCCTGATGACTTTCACTATCTCTGGAATCATGTCATCGACCATGGATGGTCCACGATCGACTCGCAAGCACTGGAATCCAACGACGTCCGTGATCGTCGGCGATCGTTGCGAGGTAGCAGCACTACCATCGACACTGCCTCCCTCCACCCATTATTGATCTGCAATAAGTCCTTGCAACACAAGACTGGAATCCAAAGAAAACGTATGATCGAGAATGACTTTGGGGACATTCTTCAGAGTGACAAGATTGTCGTGTACAACGACAATGAAAAAACCTGCTTCCATGTCTCGGCCATCGCCATGGAAGCGACCAAGCTACGAAATATTACGAGTGCCTCATTCCAATCTGACTATGACATAGTGCCCATGACTGACATAATGAAGATAACTGTCAACACATTTGCAGAGATCTCTCGCGATACATGGTCTTTTAGCACTTCTGATTTGGATCGGAATAAAGACGGCCAGTGGGAGCGAATGATACGTGTGGCCTTTACCGTTGGTAACCACCAAGCTCTGACTGACAGTGAAGTGATGAGTTTGGCCAGAGGCATTGTTTCCTCTGCTCAATCACTGGGGAGAGTGGGTGCAGAGCACAGGCGCCTTGTGTCTGATTCCAAATCAGACGGAACGCACCGTCCGTTGTCAACACAGAAATCCCTCATAGAATCGTTCTCGTTGACCTCCTCTACCATTCAACTGTCACGAGATGATAATACAAGAAGACTGCTTGACGTTTTAACGAGAGGCAGGGCGGAGCGATTCATCATGACGGCACAGAATGGGCTTGAGGCTGATCATGGATGTCAGTCCATGTTTGATCGTATGGAAATCAGATCGCACGACGATAAGAAAGGCTTCGATATAGTTCTGAACCCCATATTTGGCCAAAATTCCAGGCATGATGATTCAGTGTACGATGATGAAGCGTCTGATAATTCATCGGCCTCCAACTTGGATTGCATCGTATCTTTTGTCATGGCGTTGTCGACCCACTCTTCTGTGTTGAATGTGGAAGTCGACAGTGCTCCAACGTTTGATGACTACGATGCAAAGTGGATCACGCAAAGTAAGCAACAGGGACAAACGCCACTGTCAGATGCAGGTTTGACGGGAAGAGGGCAGGTCGTATCTGTCATTGACTCTGGAGTGCAGCCCGACCATAGGTTTTTTGGACCGACCAGTGCAACCACCATCGACAACTGGGATATGGAGCAAAGGAAGATCGTCAGCTACTATACCTACTACGGTGACGACCAAGACGCGAAGAATGGACATGGAACTGCCGTAGCCGGCATTCTGGTCGGCAAAGCTGTGAGTGGCAACACCGATGCGAATGGCATTGCAGAAGATGCCAAGCTTCATGTAGTGGACGTCTCCAACGGTGGACTGGGCATCTACGTACCGGGTAGTCCTAGTCGACTCTTTGCCGCCATGTACAACGGTGGCAATGGTGCCAAAATCGCGAACGGTAGCTTCTCGACCACGTACAGTGTGTATAGAACTAGTTGCAGAATGTACGACAACGAATTGTTCGGCGATTACCAAGAAATCGTGTACGTGGCGAGTGCTGGAAATGAGGGATTGGATGGAAATGTCTCGAAGATGAATACTATCGGCAACCCAGCGGCATGCAAAAACACCATTGCCGTCGGCGCGTCGCAAAGTAGTGAGAGTAAGGTCAGCAACGGGGATATGGGGATGAACTACCTTGCCATGTTTTCTTCCAGAGGTCCTACGGCAGACGATCGTATGAAACCGGACATCGTTGCTCCAGGATACACGTTGGAAACGGCAAGGGCGCAAACCGACAATGAGCAAGACACTTACTCAGTCATAGGCACCTCCTTCGCTGCCCCTGTTGTGGCGGGTAACGCTGCACTGGTTAGGCAATACTTCGAGGAGGGATGGTTTCCTTGCGGCTCCCCAGGATGCGGGGCGTCCATCCGTCCCAGTGGATCCTTGGTAAAAGCAGTATTGATGAATGGAGGACAGAACCTCGAACGCGTCCAACACGTTCTCGCGTCACGTCCAGAGGACAAGGTCATTGGTGAAGACCTCCGACCATATGACAATAGTCAAGGGATGGGCCTTCTGAACTTGGCATCCACTCTCCCCATGAACGATGGTACCAACTTTCATGGCTTGGTGCAGAATAACCAAGAAATTCGCGATGGTGAGAAACACACATTCTTGATCAGGGCTAAGATAGCCAGAACGGTGTGCTCTTTGCCAGAGCTCAGCGTGACGCTGGCGTGGTATGATCAAGGTGCGGCCAATGGATGTACAAAATGCCTTCTGAATGATTTGGATGTGACTGTACAAGAGAGGACGCGGAGCGGAACACTCACGGGTCCCGTGTTTCGGTCGAACAACAAGATTGATGGGGACGACAGGAACAATGTCGAGAGAGTTCGTATCTACATGGGGAAGAATAAAACGTATCTCATCACTGTGAAGGCCACAAATCTATCGTTGGATGCAATAAGATATTCGATGATATCAACGGGTTGCTTCAAGGTGTTGCAAGTGAAGGTTTGATTTCAATTGTCCATGGCTGTTTTTTTAATGACTTTTTCTTCGTCGGTTATGGAGTTTGAGATTTTGTATAATATTGTTTAGATAGATGAGGGCTATAGATCAGGATCGATAGAACATTGGAATAAATATTTTACAGACGATTTACCATATTTTCTTGTGCCATGGAATGAAATGACTGTTACTAGTTGATGTTTGTATGAATGAAAGCGTTTGTCCTTCTGCATCTATGTTCCCTCCTCCCTTCGCCTCTTTTGACATAAAAGGGGATCATTGCATGTTGCGCCAGGATTTTTATACCTCTTTTTATGTTGCGCTTGTTTTACAAAAGTTTCACCAGCCATTGCGTCAGACCTTTCTTCATTTATGTTTGACAGACACCAGTTGATCTCACATCGTGCTTTCCTTGCTTCAAGACTCCCTCCTTTTGCAAAGAAAAGCTTTGGGGCACACCTCAGGCACAATTTCAACTTGACAAGCTCCTCTTTTTCTTCGCCTTTCTCAACATATGCAAAATGAACTTCATAGTCACATAGTCCAATTCCGTATGGTAGACACTGTAATCTTCCATCTTCCGCATATTCGGTGTCGCCGTCTTGCTTTGTTGGGATTTTTTGGATGTATTTTTCTACCAGGTCATTTTCATTGATGTTTGTTCTCCACTCTCGAATCTCTCTCACAGATTTCTTTCGCCCCTTTTCAAAATAACAAGGACAATGCTTGTTACCACAAGTCTCCACTCCCTTCTCTTCGTCCACTTCTGATTTCGTCCTAAATGTCGTGCACATACAGTACCGACCGTCATCACATAGTTAGTAGATGAAAATCCAAAAAGTCAAATTAAGAAACAGCTAGTACGATTAGAAAATAGTAATTACATCTCTCTCTTCTTCTCACCTCCAGCGAAGTCCTATTTCTGAATATTCGTAGCGACTCAAATCTGCAATCACGTATGTTTTGTATAGGTGTTTGTGGTACTTTATGACCATTCTATCTTGCCAAGAAGTCGTCTCAGTATCTGGGGTATCATTAGAATGGCCATTGGCAGATTCTAAAATAAATTGGTACGATTTCTTCAGTTCCTCCATATCAGTAGGCGTCGTGATATCTTTTCGCTTTGACATTTTAAACGATAATTCCAATCATCATTTTAGCAATCTCGTGCATGTTCAGAAAGAATATATGCAAGAGAGAAAGTGAACTGTTTCGTTGTTAGATGTTCAGTCGCTGATTGTTGATTGAGTGCTCTGTATTCTGCTGTTCCCTCTTCTCTCGACAGCGTAATACTGGTTGCGGTCGTATGTGGTGGTATGTGTAGAGAGCAATGTGCAAGTTAAAATAGTTCAGTTCCGTACCTTTATCCTTTTCACATTCAAATCTTCACTCATATTTCTCATTTGTCACCTCACATGCCACGCGTTCTTTCCCAAATGTAATGTTCATAATAAATAAGACCATGAAAAGAATAGGCATTACACTTGCCCACATAATTGTTACGTGGTCATACATTTACAGTCCGATTGTCACATCATGGCAAGTGCTGAACTTGTCGACTCGGCGTTGTTGCTATGCTTACGTCACCGTCTGTGACCCATCCAACGCAAGAGGTCCTAAAAGAATAGGTTTGCTCAATTCAGCCAAGACTGTTTCCATTGAATCAGAGGTGTCCGGAAGGGGATGCATTGAAAATTCAAATGATAAAATTACTCAGGGTGTTGATCCTCTGCTGTCAGATTCTATCACTCTGCATCTTGTGTCGTTACCTCCATTATCAGATTATTCTCCCAAGATTATTAAAGATGTCTGGAAGTGGAAAGATCTAGTGTTGGGCGACGGAAGGGATTACTTTGTTCCAAGACCAAGAGCTTTGAAAGCGCTGAGTGATATGCTTGTGGGCTCAACCTATGGAGGATTCGTTGTGAGAGAATGTGCCGTCTTGTCCAACTGTGCAAGGATGGATATATTGCTATCCGTCTCCACTAGTGATATATCCAAGGATATAGTCGGGAGGAACTTTTCGGAAGAAACTGTATTGTCATTAGTGGAAGATTCGGTGAAAAAGATAGTTTCAACTTGTATATTATCTCAGCTCCAATCATTTCAATCGCAAAAATCACAGAGAAGTACTTTTGTGGAAAATTTATCGTTGTTTCTTGATTTACCTGGTATGGTGAATGAACAAGCAACTTTTCAACCATGCAACAATGAATTGGAATCACTGTTGGTCCACACAGCGATAGAACGAGATATTATAAGACATTTCTGTCTAGTAGCTGCTGGACTTGCACCAAGAGCATCACGCCCCAATAGACAGGTGGTCTTTCGACCATTTTCGAGTCGAGATGCTCATATCATGCTTCAGTTAAAGCGTACTGTTGAAGTTGCCAACAAGTATCCAAGAGTAAAGATGGTGCTTGATTCGGCACTAAGTGCCGGTAAATCAGCGAGAAATCCCAAAAAATGTCCTGACCTTTTGAAACTTCAAAAATTTGGAGGAGAAGGTAAATACAGCCAACGAGCTCCACTTTCTTTATCCAAAGAAGTGGCAGATTGTGTCATTGAACAAGTTGTGCAACCCACGATTGAACAAACTCTGAAAAAAATACATGCTCTTGGTGGCACGAAGAAAATAGTATCCTTGAGAGAGCAAGCTAATGCAATTCTTCAAAGTTCAACTGATGTGACTGCAGAACAGAAAAAACGAGTTCAAGAAATATTGCACCAACCAACAATTGACATTCGTAAAGGTAAAAATGTTGATGTTGGGGACATTTTGGACCATATACGAATCGTATTAACAACTCCAATGGGAAAATAGCATGGAATGTAATAAAAAGGGAAGATAAAAGCTTTCAACAAAGTGATCCACAACGAACAACACCACAGCAGCATTCATTTGAAGAAAAGAGAGGATTAGGTATCCTGCAGTAGAAATATCAATGTAATGCAGTGCAAGACTGATTTCTATGCTCGTTTTACTTTTATTAATCTTATGATACATTCTTGTTCTACAATTAGATACCTGAAACTCTCTCATAAAATTATTACCAAAACATGAAACCATAATATGAGACTGCCATAATCTATGCTGACATTCAAGCATTCACTTGCAACACCTTGAAGCAACCCGTTGATATCATCGAATATTTTATTGCATCCAACGATAGATTTGTGGCCTTCACAGTGATGAGGTACCTTTTATTCTTCCCCATGTAGATACGAACTCTCTCGACATTGTTCCTGTCGTCCCCATCAATCTTGTTGTTCGACCGAAACACGGGACCCTTGGGTGCTCCGTTCCGAGTCACCCTTTGCAAAGTCACATCCAAATCATTCAGAAGGCACTTTGTACATCCATTGGCCGCACCTTGATCATACCACGCCAGCGTCACGCTGAGCTCTGGTGAAGAGCACTTCTTTCTTGCTATCTTAGCCCTGACCAAGAAGGTGTGTTTCTCACCATCGCGAATTTCTTGGTTATTTTGCACCAAGCCGTGGAAGTTGGTACCATCGTTCATGGGGAGAGTGGATGCCAAGTTCAAAAGGCCCATCCCTTGACTATTGTCATATGGTCGGAGGTCTTCACCAATGACCTTGTCCTCTGGACGTGACGCGAGAACGTGTTGGACGCGTTCGAGGTTCTGTCCTCCATTCATCAATACTGCTTTCACCAAGGATCCACTGGGACGAATGGACGCCCCGCATCCTGGAGAGCCGCAAGGAAACCATCCCTCCTCGAAGTATTGCCTAACCAGTGCAGCGTTGCCCGCCACAACAGGGGCAGCGAAGGAGGTGCCCATGACTGAGTAAGTGTCTTGCTCATTGTCGGGTTGCGCCCTTGCCGTTTCCAACGTGTATCCTGGAGCAACAATGTCTGGTTTCATGCGGTCGTCTGCCGTAGGACCTCTGGAAGAAAACATGGCAAGGTAGTTCATCCCCATATCCCCGTTGCTGACCTTACTCTCACTACTTTGCGACGCACCGACGGCAATGGTGTTTTTGCATGCCGCTGGGTTGCCGATAGTATTCATCTTCGAGACACTTCCATCTAATCCCTCATTTCCAGCACTCGCCACGTACACGATCTCTTGGTAATCACCAAACAATTCGTTGTCGTACATTCTGCAACTCGTTCTATACACACTGTACATGGTCGAGAAGCTACCGTTCGCGATTTTGGCACCATTGCCACCGTTGTACATGGCGGCAAAGAGTCGACTAGGACTACCCGGTACGTAGATGCCCAGTCCACCGTTGGAGACGTCCACTACATGAAGCTTGGCATCTTCTGCAATGCCATTCGCATCGGTGTTGCCACTTATAGCTTTGCCGACAAGAACGCCGGCTACGGCAGTCCCATGTCCATTCTTCGCGTCTTGGTCGTCACCGTAGTACGTATAGTAGCTGACGATCTTCCTTTGCCCCATATCCCAGTTGTCGATGGTGGTTGCACTGGTCGGTCCAAAAAACCTATGGTCGGGCTGCACTCCAGAGTCAATGACAGATACGATCTGCCCTCTTCCTGTCAAACCTGCATCTGACAGTGGCGTTTGTCCCTGCTGCTTACTTTGCGTGATCCACTTTGCATCGTAGTCATCAAACGTTGGAGCACTGTCGACTTCCACATTCAACACAGAAGATTGGGTCGACAACGCCATGACAAAAGATACGATGCAATCCAAGTTGGAGGCCGATGAATTATCAGACGCTTCATCATCGTATACTGAATCATTATGCCTGGAATTTTGGCCAAAGATGGGGTTCAGAACTATATCGAAGCCTTTCTTATCGTCGTGCGATCTGATTTCCATACGATCAAACATGGACTGACATCCATGATCAGCCTCAAGCCCATTCTGTGCCGTCATGGTGAATCGCTCCGCCCTGCCTCTCGATAAAACGTCAAGCAGCCTTCTTGTATTATCATCTCGTGACAGTTGAATGGTAGAGGAGGTCAACGAGAACGATTCTATGAGGGATTTCTGTGTTGACAACGGACGGTGCGATCCGTCCGACTTGGAACCAGACACAAGACGCCTGTTCTCAGCACCCACTCTCCCCAGTGATTGAGCAGAGGAAACAATGTCTCTGGCCAAACTTATCACTTCACTGTCAGTCAGAGTTTGGTGGTTGCCAACAGTAAAGGCCACACGTATCATTCGCTCCCACTGGCCGTCTTTATTCCGGTCCAAATCAGAAGTGCTAAAAGACCATGTATCGTGAGAGATCTCTGCAAATGTGTTGACAGTTATCTTCATTATGTCAGTCATGGGCACTATGTCATAGTCAGATTGGAATGAGGCACTCGTGATATTTCGTAGCTTGGCCGCTTCCATGGCGATGGCTGAGACATGGAAGCAGGTTTTTTCATTGTCGTTGTACACGACAATCTTGTCACTGTGAAGAATGTCCCCAAAGTCATCCTCGATCATACGTTTTCTTTGGATTCCAGTCTTGTGTTGCAAGGACTTATTGCAGATCAATAGTGGGTGGAGGGAGACTGTGTCGATAGCAGTGCTACTACCTCGCAACGATCGCCGACGATCACGGACGTCGTTGGATTCCAGTGCTTGCGATTCGATCGTGGACCATCCATGGTCGATGACATGATTCCAGAGATAGTGAAAGTCATCAGGGGTATCTTGAATGAGATCTTTCGCTGAATTTGCATTCTCGTTTGTTCTTCTGTTTTGTCTCGAGGACAGGACGGCATCGACCTCATCGTGCACTTCTGTGAAGAGGAGACCCTTGAACTCTTCTAAAGTTAGCGAATCGCAGGGACGGGCCCAAAGGAAAGTCACAAAAAGAGCCTTTGCTGTGACAAAGTAAACCATGTTTCTTGGATCTAGATTCTGTAATTTAGTATGTGTGTGCTTTGAATTATATATTTTTCTCTGATTTATGGGTGCTCTCGGGAGTTGGGTTCTGTTTCTTCTCTTTTTTTTGGAGAGGTAGAAGTGTAGAGGTGAAGCGTGTCACGAGGGTTGGAGCTATGAAAAATGAGGAAGGACACTAATAGGTGGAGAGGAGTGCGCGTAGGGGCGAACATTGACATTTTGTGGCATTTAGTCGGCACCCGTCTGCTAAAAGAGTGACATTTAGGTTGTGGCGCACTCTTTCATCAACGATTTTTTTGCGATGCCTCGGTCATTAAAACAGTCCCGGCAGAATCTTCCGATGGAATACTAACATTTTAGCCAGTACAATGCCAGTCCTGTGCTAAAATCTAAAAATATAAGAATCCAACGCATGATCGGGATCACAGTGGCTTGACGGTACCTGGTACCGTGAGATGAGATTTATCACATTTACCCCCCCTCAAATGTGTCATATCCAAAGAACCTGGCACTGAGACTCTGAATGTAATTTTTGGCGAATGGAAATGACCGGGGAGGCAATGTACAAAGATCAGAACCAAATTCCGCATTGAGGGAAATTATATAACGTC
>JAAMXU010007314.1:0-68144 GCA_019693545.1 Chaetoceros muelleri | reverse complement strand
CATACAGTAACCCTACACAAGACTCGCATTGGCGGTGGGTGATGAGTGATGATTGAGTGTACAGGTATAAATCAATTGGCTTTTGCCACAGGAAGTTGGCATTGAGCATTGAACAAACACGAATTCATTTTGAAGGAATCCCTTGTTTTTATTTGTGCATGTGAATTGTTATAAATCTAACCGCTGGTTTAAGGATAGAACCTTAATCTCAATCCTCAAATTTACCAAGATCCGATATCTATGTATTCTACTTTCACCATGCATTGAATCTAGTCATAATATTAGAACCAAAATGTTTACAAGATTAATAAATTCAGTCAGTGGAATTGGCATGCACTTTATCACGATATTGTCCTAGTCAAAATGCGCATTTTCTTTACCATCATCATCTCATCACATTAATAAAATCATTACATGTATGGCATAATCTATTCTACAACCTACTCAAGTATATTGTCTGTGAGCCATGGCGGAAACCAACTGGAAGATTTTTGGCCACAAATCCACATTGACCATCCACCTCTCCATCCAAACAGTTTGCTCCTTTTGAATCTTCAGATTCACGAATCACAGACTTTGCTGCACGAATCATGGCATCATTCATTTCCTTGTACAATGGCGAACTTTGCCATAAATCCTGTGCCGCAAATTCATCCATGGTCATCCATTGAATTTCAGCAATTTCTTCTTCCTGAGGTACCAAAGGTATTTCACTGCCTTCTTCCAACTGCTTCTTATATGCTTGTGACAAATGCAATAGACATACAAAGAACATATCTGACTGATCAAAAATACCTCCATGCGCCTGTCTCATACAGATAATACGATCAAATTCAACATCAAGCCCCGTCTCTTCCTTGGCCTCTCGAATCGCTGCATCTACAATATCCTCCCCAGGATCTGTCAGTCCCGTCGGCATCTTCCAAAGCTTTCTTGCGGCTGCGGGTCCATGCTTCTCCTGCACAACAAGCATCTTATGAGTGACCGGATGAAGGATCACTGCACCTATGCCTACCTGATGCGTCGGACCATGAGGCAAACGAGATAGAGAATCCTCTGGTAGCCACTGAGTCATAACCAACAAACCATTCTTGGCATATTGAAATTCAAACCCAAATTTGGCGCAAATAGGGACAATATGAGAACAACAAGTGGGTATGTGGAGCCATATTCCCCTTTTCCCTTGATCCTTCCAAAGAAGCAGGGAATTCTCAAGAGTATCTTGAAACGCTTGTGCATCCAACCATTCCCCCTCTCCAATGTCAAAAAGTTTCTTCACATCCATAGTCACGCCCCCATATGTATCATAAGACAATACAGTGTCAGGGAATACTTTAGAGTTTGTTCCACAATTGGACTCAAAACTGGAAGTTGCTTCATTGGCGGCACAAAGTGCTATGCTTGACATATTAGTAGCAGAGACAGCCCCAGAAGCAACAACGACGATTGCGCTACTTATGCCAAGAAAAAATCTTCCTGTACTACGTGATGAATTCCATAAAGTATTCATATTGAACTTGTTGTTGTTATTTGAGTTGAAAAGCACCGCTGTACGACGTATTGAGTGGCAGCGGGAATGCAGGATCCGACTTCTTCTCGCTGACACAAGTGATGCTGAACGTGGCATCCACGAAGTTACTTTAGCACTACTAGTGCAAGTTTGCAAGGATTGAATAGGGCGAAGTAATGACGTTAGGATCATGATTAGTAATTTGTTTTGAAAAACAGACGGCATGCCCTTCATTTGCCAAAGGTTTCTTTGAGGAAATGTTTGTTCGAGTATGTTGTTAATGTTTGTATTGTTATACTTCTTCTTGCTTGCTGGATGGAGGCGAAGAAGGGCGGGCCGATTTTCATTTCGTATTTCGTCGCGACTTTACATGAGTTTTTACATGCATGTAGTCTTTACAGCAGTACGGTACATACGTACTCCACGATGTCAGTATGGTGGATGATTTTTACTTGCTGTACAATCTGCGGCGTAATGTTCATTCTACGCAGGAAGTGGGCCAGGCAGAGGGTGTCATCAAGCCCAAGGAAGCCAAGGGATTACAGTACAGTACAGTGTACAGTGCAGGCAAAATGTCAATTGTCGCGGTGTTTATTTTTATGTGTGCTTGTACTTGTGCCGTAGTTGAACCAACGAAATAGATCCAAAGTAGGGAAGCCGGATTTCCTCACTCCTCACTCTCGGCACATCATGACATACATTTTAATATTATGATTTTCTTTTGATGGCGCTGCATGATTCATCCATCTTTATAGCTTCCACAGATATATGAAAATCCAAAATATTTTCAATGAAAAGAAGAAGAGCCTAAACGAAAAATGAGAATTAATGCAGTAATATACTTTTCTCTTAATTTTGTACTTTCGAATGCTTTTAGTCCTCACAAACTTTCATGTTGCAGACTTTACTGCAACAAACCATCAAATGATGATATTCGACGGCCAAATTCTTGTGTCCATCTAACAACCGGAGATGAGAATAAGAGTAACGAGTCTGAAGAAAAGAAATTAAAGCAGGCTGACGTGATGGCTTTTCTCAGAAGAAAGGGAGCCGTGGGGAAAAATAAAGATTTCAGCACTGCCATGGGCGTCGATGAAGGTCCCGTTGGAAAGAACAGGAGTCAAGGTGCGTCGTAGCTCTAAAGCTCATCCCGGCCTTTATAATTTCAATAGGATTATTGCTGCCGGGTCATTTTTTTACTAATACTGTCTGTATTTCCAACTTTTTCCTCTATCCTTGCAGTTCGAGACATGCAAAAGGCAAAGGCAGCATATCAATGGTGCACTACGTCAGGTATTGTCGATGATATATCAGAAAATTTTCCCATGACAAGTTCAGGTATGTAAATATAAAACTGCACTCCGACGATTTCTTCTTGTATCCACAATATGCCTCAAATCACTTATTACTGCCATGTTTACTGTATTGCATACACAGGCTCCGAGTGGTCTGGATTTACAGATCAAGTTATGGGTGGAGTGTCAGTGGGTAAATTGCTTCGTGAAACGATTGATGGAAGGAAATGCAATGTGATGAAAGGTAAAGTTTCCACCTACAACAATGGAGGGTTCATTCAAATGGCAACAGATTTATCAAAGGATCCAGCAATATCATTGACGGTTGATGCATCTGCATGGGACGGTGTCGAGATCGATGTATATTATCAAGGCAAACAAGAACAAGAGAATTTCAATGTCCAGTAAGTGATTTAAAAACTGACGTGAATGATTCCAAAGGTTTCTATCTATTCCAATATCTTTCACAATACTTACCCTCTACTCGTCATGGTGAAAAAGTTTAAAAAATTCTGCTTGTGAGAGGCAATTTTCATCTTATAGAGCAACATTCGAAGCCAAACAAGGAGAGTGGCAAACAGTAAGATTGCCCTTCTCAGAATTTGTAGGATATGGCCCAGGTGCAAAGGACAAGGAATTTGAAAGCACTGCATTGCGTCGTTTGAGCATTGTGGCCATTGGGAAGCCCATGGATGTGTATTTAGGAGTAGGAAAAGTAGGTTTTTATAGAAATTAATTAAGCATCCTCATCAATCAGTAGATAGATGTTTAAATAATAAGATGACCGAGACGGAATCATGCCATCCTTGGCATCATGGGTGGACTACAGCTAGTATGCTGCTATATAACTAAATTTATTCTTCTACTACCGCAAATACGAAAACATAATAATTTATAATTTCCTTTTAAGGAATGATATTTAATTATAAGTTTACTAGAGTCGCGTGATGTTTTGATTCTTTCATTGCCCTGTTTTTGTGTTAGGAGTTACTGTAGGCTACCGGGCTCTCTCTACTCTAGTAGCTACTGTACCTCTTAGCTAGTAGAGAGAGGCAGGAGGCAGTTTCACATAGATTCTGTTTTCTGTTGTGTAGTTTGTGATTGCACACTAATGAAAACCCAACCTTACTTCAAAATGACATCGCAACAATTATGGTCACCACTCACATGCTTACCCAAACAAACACTTACACCCGCGGGGCTCATCAGTCTCGATGCACTCGACAACGAAGTCCAACTCATCACCCGAACCAGCATCGAGCTTCGTTCCCTCTCACCGACTCCTCTTCCCAAACCCGCTCGTATGCTGGCTGCTGACGACGCAAACAATAGCAGCAATACCAGCAATAGTGCATCTATCTTGTCCTGGTCCCATTGCGACAAAAATTTAACTGTCACTTTGACTACCCACCGCATTGTTTTTCAATCTTCTTCTTCTTCTTCGGATAGTGGTACCAGTGGTGGTAGTGGTAGTCGTCCTACAACTGCAATGGCAGCAGCACATTTCTTACATCATTGCGCCATTAAACCCAATGGCATCACAGCTGCAGGAGGAGTAGGTGGTGGTGCAACTATATGGAATTTGAGAAAAAGTCCCAAAATTCTCATTGAATCTTTGACCCATGGTGATTTGCATCTCGTTTTTCGGTCGGGTCACAAGGATCGGGATGTATTTTTGGAGCATTTCCAAAAGGCTATTGAGAGGAGGCAGTGGGAGGAAACTTATAGATTACAGCAGCAACAAATGGAGAATAAAGATAATGGTCGTGGTGGTCCTGTGATGAGGGTGGGAGTCGGAGCGATACTGGAAAGGAATCAGTATCGTCATGAACGAGCAAAAAAGTTGACAGAGGATGCATTTGGGAATAATAGTAATATGAGAGAGAAGAAAGGTAATCGTAGTGTGTTTGGTGGTGATGCTAGTGCTAACAAGAAATATGCATCATCCAAGGATAAGAAATCACAAGAGGTGGAGAATTTGTTTCGAGAGGCGGGAGAACTAATATCGATTATACATAAATACGTTGCAACCTTGGAAAAGAATAAAAGAAATAGTGGTAACAATGCTAATGATGATGGTGGTCCTAATGCTGGAGAAGAAGATACGACAGAGTTGACGGGTATGTTGCAGGGAATGGGAATGATTACAGCGCTGACGCGGGAGAGTGCGGAAGATAAAATGTTTCATGAACTCCTGGCAAGGCAAATTTGTGATTTTTTATCTGAAAATAAGTCATTTAAAACAAGTCTGGGTGGGTGTGGTATCATGACCTTGACGGATGTGTATTGTTTGTACAATCGTGCAAGGGGTGCGAATATGATATCGCCAGAAGATCTCTTGGAGGCGTTGGAGAAAATGGAAGGATTGGGATTGGGAATGAAATTGAGAGAATTTGATGCGAGTGGTGTTAAGGTGTTGCAAGAGATTGGATTCGATGATTCTGTCATGGCTAAGAAGTTGATGGAATATATGGATAGAAAAGAAGAGGAAGACGAGGGGGGCAAGAGTGGTGATGCGGGAATAGTCATGAGTTACTTTTTGTCTGTTAGTGGTAGTGGTGGAAGAAAAGACACTAAGAACGATGGACGAAAGATGCATGTTGGAGTGAATAGTCTGGAAGCTGCGAGAATATTAAAAATATCGCCATTGTTGGCCAATGAACAACTTCTTGCTGCTGAAAGGAATGGTTATTTATGCAGAGACGTGACATTAGAAGGGACCCGGTTTTTCCGTAATCGTTTGGTTACGTATTAGTGTGAATTACAAAATCATGCACCTGCAAAGTTTTAGATCACATAATTATTAGCAAAAAGATAAATTTATGTATAGATGTGATCAAATTGTTTTATCATATTATAATAACGATGTAGTCCAAAACATCTGTCCAAATACAAAACAAAAAACAATGCATTATGGGGCAAAAGTACAAGGACCAGGAATCGAACCTGAGACCTCAGCCGTGTTAAGGCCGCGTCATAACCAACTAGACCATCCCTGCGTTGTAACGACACTCGCAACAGTACAAAATACAATCAATATATTGAAAATAATTTCCCTCTATGTTGCATAGTACAGGAGGGTAGCAGACACGTCAGGCACGCACACTGATCACTGGCCAATCTCTACACTGGCCCATCAATCATGCGTATGTGTGTTAAGAAATCTCCCCCTACATCTCCACTACATTTTATTTTAGTTTTCTGAAATCTGTCACATTGTAACGCACAAACATCCGATCAGATTAGTGATCAAAATCAACCATTAACTAGCTGACACCATGTCGCCTAACGCCGCCGATACGCTGTCGTTTTATGAAGACGAAAAGAATCTTAAAAAACTATGTGATTTTCTCAGGAGCTCAGAGGGACCGCCGGTCAGGGAAGCTATCGAAATGGACAAGAGAGTTTATTACCTAAAAGGTAAGAAGTAATTGCATGCCCCTTGTACCTACTGTCGCCATATTATGTTGCGCCTTAGCAGTATTCATTACCTCAATTTTCGTTGATATTTCATCATTACCTTCCTTTTCGCTGCCATAGGGGAAAAGCTCGTGAACTTCATGGTGGAACCAAAGAAAGGAACCAAGTGGCCGAAAAACTTACCCAGGTTCAAGACACGTCAAGAGGCAATTGCCGTGTGCAAAGAGTTATGCAATTATCAGTACATGCATAGATCAGTCAAGAGAGGAAAAGGCGATCTTGTTGTAAGTACCATAGGCATAAGTGTCATATCAGTCTATTTAAACCATTTAATTCTCAACCATTGCTTTATTTCCCTAATCGCGCAGATCTCCCGTGACCGCGACTTTGATGAATCTGGAATCTTCACTTGGATTTATGAAGGGGATAAATCGTTCAGCCACTTGATGACCACGCTACTTATTATGGGATTCCTGTTTTGCGTTTGTTTTCCCATTTGGCCAAACTTTTTGAAGGTGTTTGCGTGGTATATGTCGGTTTCATTTCTACTTCTTATCTTCTTCCTCGTGACTTTCCGTGGATTGCTCTTCCTTTTCGTTTGGATCCTCGGATACGATTTTTGGTTCTTGCCAAATTTATTTGATGAGCAGCTCGGTTTCGTAGATTCTTTCAAACCACTATATTCATTCGAAAAGACCAAGGAGGGACAGCTTATGTACCGCATTGGAATTGCTGTTGCTTTCTTTTCGTTTTGTTGGTGGGCGATTACCCAACCTTCTGAGTTTGACGGCTTCGTCGCGGCTCAAGGGGATTTCATCAAAGATCTCTATGCGGGAACTCTTTTGTCAGATGTTTCACAGGCAGACAAAGAAAACATTGATAAGCCAAAGATGGAGTCACTGGAAGACCTGTTGAAAAAGCTTGAGTCTTCTGATGATCCAGAAGAAGAATTATTGTCAGAAGATGAACGTCTAGAAAAAATGATGGAAAATCTTATGGATGAGGAGGAAGATCTTACAGATGAAGAATAAAGTAAGAGTAAAATGACACGGTTACAATAACCTTTTCGATGTACACATTTATCGTAATCTGAAATAAGGAAATAGAGGTATGAAGTCCTTTCAATTTATCAGCCGTGTGGGCAGAAATGCTGTGTATTGTGTAGTGCAATAATAGGTAATAATCTCTCCTTCCTTCATTACCCCCACCTGGGGGGGGCGGCAATCTGAGGAATGGGGATGAAGCAAAACGAAAAGTAGTGTACGTCTTTCTCTCTCTACACTCGAGAGTACGTCGTAGCGTCCGCGTGTATTTTTTATTATATTCTGTTGTATCGTACACCCACCCAAAGTGAAATAAAAAAAATCAACACTCTTTGGCTCAATTAGAGAGGGAGACTCTATAATCTATAACGCTGCGGAATACTGATATCACTCTTCAACAGCAATCACGTCGAAGTTCATCAATCGCCATTGATTACGTTTACAGCTTACACAAGTACAACGGATCCAATTATCACCTTTATTGTAAAATCAGGTTAAAATGTCGCCCAAAGATGAAGAAAAAGCGGTAAAAATCTCCGTCGAGTCAAAGGACCCGAAAGAAAAAGAATCGACGGTTAGTAGAAACAAACAAGACACCAAAGATAATGAACCCGTTATGTCAGAAGAAGACCAGGAGCTCAAAGAGAGGATAGAAACTTGTGTTTTCACTCTCATCAATAAAGAATCAGAAGACTCAGTCACTGTTCCGTTGAGATTGAAGGCTTTGGATGTCATAGTTACTGAGCTTCGCAGTGCTACCTCAAGTATGACATCTGTCCCTAAGCCTTTAAAATTTCTCAGACCGCATTTTGCAGAACTTAAGAATCTCCACGCCACGCTTGAAAGTGATTCATTTGTTCTAAACGACAGTGATTACATTTTGTTAAGGGCGAGATTGGCGGATGTTTTATCTGTCCTTGCTATGACCATGGGTGATGATGGTAAGTGATGCATTTGATAATGCTTGATGCGTATCGGTTTTTAATAATGTCTGTCTATAATTATTATGAATCTAAACTCATCAATTTTGCTTCACTCGTGTGATTCTTCGGTGTAGAGGATAGAGAAAGTCTAAAGTTTAAACTATCAGGAATGAAAGACTACGATGCCCTCGTACAACAGGGGAAGAGACCTGTTGAAGAAGATAACCTGGGCTGTTGGGGACATGAATATGTGAGAAGTCTCGCTGGTGAAATTGGCCAGGAATATAATAAACGTGTCATTGATGGGGCAGATCCTGAAACTGATGACGCCTTTTCTGATTTATTGGGAATGGTGGATGTAATCGTACCATTCCATATTTCTCATAACGCCGAAGCAGAAGCTGTAGATCTCCTCATTGAAGTACAACGTCTTGAAAAGCTGAAAGATCTTGACAGTATCGATGAAAAAAATTACTCTCGAATTTGCCTCTACTTGATCAAGACGGCAGATTTTATGTCAGATCCCGAGGATCTAGCAGAGATGCTCGATATTGCATATCATTTGTACGTACGTCAGGAACAATACTTTGGTGCCCTTCGTGCAGCACTCAGGTCTGGAAATGAAGAAGCAATTCCTGAACTGTTTGCAAGTTGCGACGATTCACTCATCAGGAAACAGATGAGCTTACTTCTTGGGCGCCATCGTGTTAACTACGAAATTGATGAAGCTGACGATGCCGAAGAATTGAATGAACTAATTGGAAATGCGCATATCAGTGAACAATTCTTAAAGCTTGCTCAAGATCTTGACGTAATGGAGGCAAAAACTCCGGAGGACATCTATAAATCACATCTTGCTGAGACTGGAGGCTTCAGTCGTCGTAGGGAAAGTGGAGGCGTACAAGTGGATTCTGCACGCGCGAATTTGGCAAGCACATTTGTAAACGCTTTTGTAAATGCTGGGTTTTGCCAGGACAAACTCATGGTACCGGATAGCGAATGGTTGTATAAAAACAGACATCATGGAATGATGTCCGCTGCGGCATCTCTTGGTTCCATTTTACTTTGGAATATTGAAGAAGGTTTGACTCAAATTGACAAATATTTATACTCTTCTGAGGAGTATGTAAAAGCTGGAGCCGCACTTGCGGTTGGGATCTTAAGTACAGGTATAAGAAATGATGCAGATCCAGCACTTGCTTTGCTTTCTGAACACCTTGAAGGTGATTCGCATATCATGAAGTGCGCGGCGTGCACTGGCCTTGGTATTGCATATGCAGGTTCGGGACGAGAAGATGTCATTGAATTACTTACTGTTATTATTGAGTCTGAGAAGACTGGTGCAGAAGCTATGCTTGAAACTTCTTTGGCGGCTCTTGCTCTTGGAATGATATGCGTTGGAAAATGCAATGAGGAGGTCGGCAGTGCGTTGGTTCAAAAGCTAATGGAGGCTTCTGATGAAGATCTTGATCATTCTCATGTCAGATACTTGTGTCTGGGGCTCGGTCTGCTATATTTGGGGAAAATGGAAAAGGCCGATGCAATGCTTGAAGCTGTGAAAACTGTGGAACATAAAATCGGAAAATATGCTGCAGTTCTTTTGGATACATTAGCGTACGCTGGTAGTGGAAACGTGTTAAAGGTGCAAGAAATGTTGCACCATTGTGCTGAGCATCTCACTGAAGATGCAGAACATCAGATGGCTGCAGTTATAGGCATAGGTCTCATAACTATGGGAGAAGACACTGGATCAGAGATGGCCCTTCGAACATTTGATCACCTGTTGCACTACTGTGAACTTCCTATTAAGCGTGCTGTCCCACTTGCGCTCGCTATTCTACACGTATCAAATCCTGAATTTACTGTTATAGACCAGCTGTCTCGGCTCTCACATGACCCCGATCCCGAAATTGCTCAAAATGCGATTTTGGCTATGGGTCTTGTCAGTGCAGGTACCAATAACTCTCGTGTTGCAGGACTTTTGAGGCAACTCAGCGAATTTTATAGTAAGGAGTTTAGCCATGTATTCTGTGTTCGTATTGCACAGGCATTACTGCATATGGGAAAAGGTCTCTTGACTCTTAATCCTCTTCACTCTGATAGAATGTTAACTTGTGCCCCCGCACTTGGTGCATTGTTGACTATCGTTCACTCTGGAGTCGACTTGAAGAGTACCATTCTCGACAAAAGTCACTTTTTACTTTATTATCTTACTTGCGCCATGAATCCCAGGATGCTCATCACTGTCAATGAAGATCTCACTTGGCGTCCTGTGACAGCTCGTGTCGGACAGGCAGTTGAAACAGTAGGACAAGCTGGCAAGCCTAAATCAATCACAGGGTTTCAGACTCACACTACTCCTGTTCTTCTTCAATCTAAAGAACGCGCAGAGCTTGCTACTGACGAAGTTCTCAGCGTTCCATCTGTTTTGGAGGGCGTAGTGATCTTAAAAGATAATCCAGATTATGAGGCAACTGAAGAAAAGTAGCAAGTGTATGCCAACGAGATAAACTAAATTAAGAAGTGAATTTCTTTCTGACTGGCTGTTGGATATACCTTGACTGATAATACCTGCTTCCTGCTTTTGAATATTATCCTACATACGACCTCTGGGTAGAGAGTTGTACCGAATCATACCTGGGTTCACTATTACCGTCGGTACCTGGTGTTGTAGTACCTACCCCACGGAGTACATCCTGCTAACTGCGGCGAGTCGCATGTTTGATGTTTTCTCTCTCTACCTGAAGTAGCTCCTACAGTAGTAGAGAGGGTCGTATTCCTTATTCTCAATCCTCCAAAAAAATATCGTGGCAAACCGCAACAAACCGCCTTCTAATCGAGATCGGCAATGACTACGTCTAAGAAAGATAACACTGCATTGGAACCTACAAATCTAAGAAGGAGAAAATACCCAAAGTTATGGGAAGCTGACAGCAGCTGCGATGAAATTCGTAAAAGTCCGTGTATCTTAGAAGCAGAAGGTACCGAGGAATCGTTTCATCTGGCTAGAACTGTTGCAAAGGAAGAATTGCTAAGATTTTCTATCCTAGGCTTGTCTTCTTCGGAATATAACAAGCCATTCAATATACGCTTTATAGTCATCCTGTCTAAATCACTCGTGGTTGCACAACAATTTTCACTGAGCGTACTTTTTCTCTCAGGACACCGATGTGTTGTTTGTCGGAGTACAGAAGAAAGAACTAATGCTTACTGTAACCCTTGTTACCGCGATGATAACCTGCTTATTTCCATGCATATATTTACAGCTACGTTGACAATAATAGGCATATGTGCAAGTATTGTCCGACACCAAAACAAAACCGTCAATATACAACGAAAAAGAGATCGGCTCCAAAATAGATCCTTGGACGCCCTCATCATCGCTGGTACTTTGAGATTTCTTTCGTCGGTCTTGAGAACGCTAACGGCATCTTACTCATCTGACACTGTTGCTGCACTTGCCATTGGAGGGATGGTATGCAGTGTTGTGACAGCTGACTATAATTATGCAAACGGTTTAAGTCAAAAAGCGTCTATGAAGCAGAAGGAGAATATTCTTAATCTTTCAGAAAGTCAGAGACCAGCTTTCTTAGGTGGAACCGTATCTTTAAATTGTGTTTTTTTCTCAGCAGCATTACTTGCATCGAGGCTGACATCTGATACAATGTCTTATTTCTTTTTCATGTGGACAGTCATATTTTTTGCTTATTATCCGGAAACAAGGTATTATCTTGCTCATAGCCATTTTGGGAAAATAGGTAAGATAGTCAAGATTCCGTACAATCATGTCGCAATTATGCGGAAACATGTAATTTACCTATCTTTTATTCCACTTGGTTTCATGTTGTGACAAATAAATATTCAACAAAAGTCTCCTGTGTAGCAATTCTAGGGACGTCAATGTCATCCTTAGCTTTGTTGAATGACGGACTTGAAAAAACTATTTTTCTAATTGTGCAAAGTTACATTCTCATAATAACACCACTCTGGAAGTCTATGCTATTGAAACAAAAGGTTAGGATCAAGGGTCCTTGGGATATCGTTTCCTTGAAGCTGGAAGATACTTCTAATTCTGTAAAATGCTGTGAGATGTGATATGTTTTGTGAGGCAGTTCCATGATTTTTTCAATTTAAGCCTAAATAGCTAAGGTCAAATCACTGCCCAAATCCGTTAAATCGCGTGCAGTCCCATAAGTTTTGTCCAACAGTCTTCCACACAATTTAACTCTGTCTTGTTTCGCTTTTGTTTTGATCGTACTGTAACGTACAGTAGAGGCCAAAGTGCTTTCGCAGTTTCTTTCTCTCTCCCTTTGTTGTTTTACATCGATTCGAAACACGAACACTCCACGCAGCACACGACCCCGTCCGCATTTCTAATTCTTAGCGAGTCTGGTGGTTGCTATTATAAATTTTCAATTTAAGCATTCACCGCTGATGGAAGTAAATATGGTTCGGGAAGGGGATAAACCACCTCAAAGTAGATTCACTGGCCTTCGTGGTCGCAGTGTCTCAAGAGGTCGAAATGCGAAATCCAATGATACCGAAAAAGTAGATAACCGCCGTTCGCACACGCCCAATAAGCGCAATTTTAAGTTTAAGAAACTCTTAAAGAGCCGCTCGAAGGTCTCATCCCGATCGAGTCCGATACCAGATGCAAGGAAGCTGTCCTCCACTTCTAATTCCGATGCGGAGAATGTAGTCATTACACCAAAAGTGCGCAGCGCTGATGCAACTAAGTATGAAGCATCAGACCCCCAATCTCCGCAAACGGAAAGCACATTTACAAATAATAAAAGAGTTCACCATGACATGGAGAGGGATGGTTTTTGTCGGAGAGTTGACTTTTACGACGGGACTACGATTAATGTGGAAGGTGTGCCTACTTATCGAGTTGGAAATTACTTGGGCGGTGGCGTTGCCGGAGTCGTGTACGAGGGACATCGATTACTACCAATCTCGGAGTATCCTAAAAGAGCGGAAGCTCAAGATTACAGAACGAATAGAAGCAATAGTATCTTAGATGGCAAGATAATGCAAACAAATAGTGATGAGATTAAGAACGGATGCGCGGGAATCTTCTGTGGGCCTTCTGGGTCCGATAGAAACAGCAATCCCACGAACTATGTAAATGATGAACTCAATGCTGAAATCTGCACGACATCGGATGATTTAGAAAATGATTTGATCCATGATGAAACTGTTGCTATAAAAATATTAAATCCGATTGGATTCAGATTAACCTCCCCATCTCAATGCGAATCTGCAATAATTTTGAAGAGAGGTCTTGATATGGATGAAGATATTAAGAAAGGTCTCAAGCCAATGACAGCCAATCATGTCTGGTGGATGATTAATCCTTCCAGTAGAAGCGCCAAGGCTGCTCGGAGCGGGAAAGATGGCACAATGAGTTTAAAAACACAAGGCACAAAAGAACACGGTCTTAAGTTAAGTGTGATTGCAGGTTATGTAGACCCAGAAAAGAAGTCTCTTGCAGAATTACCACTTACCAGATGTATTGAAATATGGGGCCATTTTCCGTTTGAATCGAGTGAAGAGGAGTTCGAAAGTGTCATGGATGCTATTGAACGGTTGAATGGTGGTCATTCATTAGATGACAGTGAAGAAACCAGAAATCCCGCTGCAGTGTCGTTTCCGAATGATGCTAATCCTAATATTGGCCTTCACCGAGCAGCAAACGCAAAGAAAGTTGTTGAATTTTGTAAGGATCTCAATGCGTTCGTTAATATTCCAGTCGTTCCACCTCGTTATGTTCGGTGGTTGAGACAAAGACGAGCCGTAACAAAAGAAATCAGAAATATGACAAGAATAGGGAGGCATAAAAATGTGGTTCATTTATTTGAAGTTTTAGAACTTGTCCAGGATTCGAAGTCTACCATGTTTTTGGTCCTTGAGCTTGTGAAGGGTGGCGAACTTTTTGATCTTATTAGCTCAAACGCAGCGACGACAAATATCTCCAATGATGAATTTGTTCACCTCAATGATTCTGAGCGAAATGAATATGCTATGCAAAAATTCTTCAAGGAACTCACTGCAGGAATAGCGTATTGTCACGCCAACGGCATTGCTCATCGTGATCTAAAACCTGAAAATTTACTTGTTCACCACGATACAAATGGGAGCTCAATACTGAAGATTGCAGATTTTGGTTTGTCTTCTACTTTCGCATCAAATCAAGGAACAGATTCAAATGCTGGGGGCAGTAATAGCACTTTCAAACAAGATGAATCAATGCATCGATCTTCAGCTTCGGGTCTTGCTCCAATCTTTGAAAAAAAAATGACACTGCAGAGTATTGGAAAAGGAGCATTGTCACTTCTCACTTGTGGGGGAGTAGAACAAATCCATGAATGTTTTGTACCATATCACAAAGAGCCCGGCTCTATTCAGGCCGTGAACCGCATGACATCGATCGTTGGCTCGCCGCACTATGTCGCACCAGAAATCATATCGCAGTCTGATGAAAGGAAAAGCATATCAAGTGCGTCAAATCAGTCAAGAGGGTATGATGGCACAAAAGCCGATATTTGGAGTGCGGGAGTTATCTTGTATGCGATGCTCTTCCGGTCCCTACCTTTTGGAGAGGACCTATTGCGCTGTCCTCGATATCAGTCGTTTTCAAAATGGTACAGGGAAGCTCGGAAGCTTGGAGGCCGTCGATCTAGTGCGGCTGCGGCTTTGCGCCCGGTCGATGCTGAAAAGAACAAAACAGACTTGGGCCCTCATTGGTTTTTTCCTTCTCGATCTTCAGCTGAGAGTAAAGACATTATTGTAGCAATGCTAAATCCTGATCCGGTTGAGCGTCTTAATATTCAGCAAGTTAAGGCTCACCCATGGATGGCATTGAGTTTTGATGTAGCGATAACCTAAGATCCTGTGAATGATTTAAATTCTTTTTGTCTTTCTTGGATGATGGATGTTCGTTATCGTGTATTATGAGCTTTCCCCTTACTACCAGGGGGGGTACAGTACCTTGTCGACAGTACGGTACAGTACAGTTGTACATACTGTACCTGTTTCTGGCATCATAATTAGTGGAGCTAAAACAACTCTCATCAACTCTAATACTGTGTAATGAATTGCACATCGCACTTCGCACTGTGTATGCAAAAAAGCCATTTGCAAAACAATGAATGAACGAATATGGGCATCTCACCAAACTGACAATGACGGAGAATACGATCCTTTACATGCTATAGAAAAGACAGTCAGTAATCGCACACCACTGCATTGTACAAATGAAGGGAAAAGTTCTATGGCGCATATACATATATCGAACGAACATAGTGACAAAGTAAATTTTCAATTGATAAATCCCCATCCTTCAACTTTTCTCACTTTGAAGAATTCCTCAAGTAATCATGTGATTCAGGCATATGAGATAGTCCACGGTAAAACTCTGGATCATAAAAGGAGTGCGGGTGAAGGTTGCTTCATACACCCTGCTATTTCAGTTGATTTAACTCAAATGTTCGAACCGCCGTTACTTTCGAACTGGGTACCTGGCGAAGGTTTCAAAACTGACTGCGATGACGCTGCTTCTGAACAAGGTTTAGATTTCGAACTTTCACGTGTACACGATACTGCTCATGCTGATACATTGAGAAACTTGCAATTGTATGATATTAAAAAAATCGTGCATGAGCTCCTGCGTTGTGATGGTTCGACTGGTCAACATGATTCTGCAATTTTGTTGAATGATGACAATGTGAAGAATTCTTTGATCCGTCTGTCAGTACAAGATTGGATAGAGATTTTGCCATCGAATCATCTCCTAAATGTATTGAATGAAAGAAATATGCAATCAATATTACTTTTATTGCGCAATCTGTTTACATTCTGCTCAACAAGAGATCTCGGCATCTACGTTTTAACCGTCCTTATACCTGTTCTATTCCAATCGATGGATATCAACCTATTAGATCAAGATAATATTGGTGAAAAAATGAATGATTTGGCAGTACTACTCATAGATCGATGTAATTTAGGTGGCCTGAGAAAAGACCAATTGTTTGGCCTTTTGAAATCTATTCCAGCGTCCGGATTGGCAGCTGAATTAGAGATTGCTGTTACCCAAGAATACTATAAATATAAGAGATGACTGAAATCATGATATCAATTGCGATTTTTTCAATGACTAATTTTAAAATTGTTGTTGTCCTTCCCTCTCTCTCTCTCCGTTAGGGTGAGATGTGAGACGGTCCAAAAATGTGAAGGAAAAAATGTGATGGAAAAACTCCAATTTCATGAAGTAGGGCTCTGTGCTAACTACTGTACGTACTACCTACAGTACACCTCTCCTACTACATCATACAACCTCTACCTCTCTCTCTAGCTAGAGAGAGAGAGAGCATGAAAGAGACTTTCAAATAGCAACATACATTTCAGTACAGCAGTTCACAACAGTACCCTGATAGCCTCCTCCCCGACGTCCGACGTCTCCTTGTCATTTCTTCCATGGTATGACTGGTATGAAACAATAAGAAAGATACGTTATACGATCAATCAAGCTATTTCAATGAGCACAGAAAACAAATCTAATCGTTCCGCGGCTCTTGCAGAAAAGAGGCGCCGTCTTGAGGAGCTGAAGGCTCGTCGAAATCAAAGGTCGTCAGATTCAAATTCGTTTTCGGCTATAACGGCATCGAAGAATGGAAATCTGGACGAGTACATTGACGGCTTGTTAAAGAGCGCCCCACCCATTGTTCCGGCAACTTCGGAGCTGCCTGAGCCGTCCACATATCAACCAGCTATTTCAACAGTGAGTCAAAGTGTAGGGAAAGAAGTTTCAAAAATTGATCAGCTGAATGAGAAATCTGTGTCCAGTAGACCAATATCTGGTGCGCCTGTATCCCCGGTGCCAATGCCGCCCGTAAAAAAGATTGAAATGTTTAATTCTTCTACTCAGACAGAAGATGAAGACTTTCCTATGGCGTTGGTTGATGAAAAAGAACAGGATATAACCACCAATAGTAAGAATTCTGAAGTGAATTCAACTTTGGAAAACGAGGAAAAGAATGAGATTGATGTAGGACCTGCTAGTCAGCCGTCTCTATTATCAGAAGACGAGATTAAATCGACACTGACATCGAAGCCGTTCTACAACTTCATCAATTCTGCTTCTAAAAAGGTTGAAAGGTTGCTGGGTGCCCCTCTACTTGCGGACTTTCTCGTCGATGATGCCGTCTATTATGCTGACAAAGAATCAAAAAGAGATGCTGCCACATCGACGCGTGAGAAAGAGAATTCTTTGATTTCAGCTCAGGTGTCTTTTTCTTTCCCGAAGTGGACTTCAGATCGAGATGTAACTTCGCTGGATTGGTCACCTCATCACAGAGGCGAAATGATGCTTGCATCCTATCACATGCCATATTTGTCAAAGCCTTCTATGGGTTCGACGGCGATATCTGGTTTAGCATCCCATACCACTAGCTCAGCGTCTCTCCTTCCGCGCTCTAAAACCGAAATGACAGAATCAGATGGATTGACTATCCTTTGGAATCTAGCAATGCCGTCAAGGCCTGAACATATATTTACATGTGGCTCACCTGTTTTGAGCGCGAAGTTCCATCCAACAGAAGGTCCTTTAGTTGTTGGCGGTTGCTATTCTGGGCAAATTGTTGTTTGGGATGTCAGAAGTGGTAGACTACCCGTGCAAAGGAGTACTCTCAATATTCTTGGAGGCAATGGAGGAATCGGAGGTCATGTTCATTCTATCGTAGGATTGGAGCCGTTGGATGTAAGTTCGATATGATGGTGGATGGTTTTTCTTGCATTTTGCCATTACAAATCTACAATGTCTAACTCCTACTGTTGCAGTCTGGTTTCGTGAGTGCCTCATCGGACGGAACCATTAATTTTTGGAGTTTCACAAATCTCATAGAACCTGCAGAAACAATGGTTATTCCCGGTGCTCATATTTCATCCATCTCGGTTGTTCCTTCAAGCCAAACTCTTTTAGTTGGAGATGAGAATGGGTCGATCTACGCTGTTATGTCTCAATCATCCAGTGGGAGTAGATCTGTAAAAAGATCTATCGTTAATCTAGGTAATCCCAAATCAAACCAGTCCGATTCTCCAGGTCACTATGGAAATGTTACAGGCCTTTCCACCAAACATATACTGAAGGGAGATAACACTGTAGGTATATCGAAAGGCTTTCCACGTGGTATCAACGGGCTTTTCTTATCATGCGGAGTAGACTGGACCACGAAACTGTGGGCACCTGCATATAGTGATAAGCCGCTACTAAACTTTCTCAGCCATTCGTATGATTACATGAGCGACGTACAATGGTAAGTCTATTCATAAAATACTCTTACTGTTCTTAATTTTGTGCAACTAATGAATGCGTGTTGTTTAGGAATCCTAATCACCCAACAGTTTTCGCTACTGCCTCCAGTAATGGAACTCTCGGTCTTTGGAATCTGGCAACTTCTCTTGACGAACCGATAACTGGATTACAAGGTCTACTTCTTGAGAAAAGTGATGAAAACCCCCATCAACTATCACATGGTGTCAACAAAATCAAATGGTCCAGAGATGGCAAGAGAATAGCGGCAGCGTGCTCTGATACTGTGCATGTACTTGGAATCACAGAAGACTTGTGGAGGCCCAGAGGTAATGAAGGAACAAAGGTCATGAACTTGCTGAGAAGTAGGGGACTTATCGACGAAGTATAGATATAGAATGAAGCAATGTGATATAACATGTATACTCATTACTGAGCTCTGATACTGTTTATGTACTTGAAATCACAGAAGACTTTTGTGGAAGCCCAAAGGTAACGAAGTAACAAACGTCATAAACTTTCTGAGAAGTGGGAACTCATCGACGAGGTATAGACATAGAATGAAGCAATGTGATGTAACATGTATACTCATTAATGAGATTTTAAAAATTCTTCGAATGAAAGCGCTTTTGGAACTTCCTCGAACTCCTTTGGCTTTTCTTTTGGACCTGAACCATCCCAGAGGCTTTGCATCACTCTATGAATGTGTGCTGTAGATGTTCCTCCAACTAACCAACAATTTCCATCAACTGAATCAATTAAATCAATTCTGTATTGTCCGTGTGATAAACTGGGATCATTCAATGACGGGTCAATCGTACCCGACCCTTGCAATTTATACTCGGTCGTGATAACTATAGTTCCTGGTTTACACTGCCTTCCTATTGCATCACTCAAACTGTTCATCATTTCAGCAGTAAAACAGGTGGAAAACACAAAAATTATGTCAGAGTCACCAATGTATTCATAGGGATCGTCAAAGGATCCTCTGGAAAATACTATTGGTGCGAGTGGGATAGTCTCTTCTGTTCCACTCGAAGACGACGAAAAGGACAAACATCGATGGTTCTCGCCCATCACACAGAGCTCCAATGTCTTCTCTGCAACTTTATGAATAGCTGGTAACAGCTCTAAGCCTTTACATAATTTTAGTTTTGGGTGCAAAGCTGCAGCTCCCATGACCAATCTGCCTGTACCACTTCCAATGTCAGTGAAAGTTATATCCTCGAGAGTGAAACTATCTTCTTCTTGGCTCATTTCATGATGGAACAATGCTTTATCAATTAATTCAGCAAAGAATAAAAAGTCAAATTCACCATATGTCAGTGTAGATGGAGGTTCCTCTCCCTCTGAAATATAAGCCCAATAGCCATCAGTTCTACTGGCTGCATTTCTCTTGGATAGTTCACCTGGAGGGTAAAGTTTATTGATGCCATCGAGGACATGTTTATGGAAAACTCCAGATGATGATACCATTGATTCAGTTGAAAACGGGTTCATCTGCAAGAGCGTGTGTTTATGAGATGCACAGATACGATTAGGAGTTTTCCTAGTGGAAAATGGAAACAATTTTTGAACATATTTACTGGAAGCAGTATTGCTACTACTAGTGATAACATTGGTTACAAATGATAATGACGATGAACTTTCAACAGGTAACATGAATCTAGTCATGAATGTTGGAACAATGATAAAATTGACAACGGTTTTCCATACTGTAGTGCCCATGATAAAGTTATTCAGATGTGCCTATTCTGAGTGTCAAATGCTGTTGTTTGTTGATTCAGTATTGAGTAATAATTAAGTTGATTTTCCTTTTTCTCGATGTCGGCAATTTGTGGAAGAAGTGTCAAAGTGTCCGAAGAATTCTTCCCCACGTACTTCGTTACATTGTTGTGTACGTATTACGTACTTAATAGAATGAAGAAGACACGTGTCCATCCATGGGGTAGTCGACGGACGTTAATAATACACACTGTACCTGGTACAGTACTGTAGTACGCGTTTGAGACCTTGTGCTATTTCTCTCTACAGTACAGTAGAGAGTCGTACGCGTTTGAGACGTTGTGCTATTTCTGAGTCTATCCTGTCTCTACTTCCTACTAAATATAAAAGATGAATGATGATAAAGAAAAAATAATACAACGAATAAATTTAGCTCTAGAAAGCTTGGAAGAAATTACAAATGGAAACGTAAGTCTGAACAATTTGTGATAGATTTTGTAATATCATTTCAGAGCAACAAGTAGGGGCTTACAATCAAGTATGCCGTTTTGAACGTCGCAAATAGTTGTGTAACTCTAAAAGCATCCCCGAACTTGTAAACGTTGCTTTCGAGGACGTTTCAAGTTCATCTGAGAGGAGGATTTTGATTGCAAGTATTATAAGAAGGTTGTTACTTAAGTACCAAGATCTCCAAGTGTATGATGAAAGATACCGCCGGGAAGGATTGGGATCTGCTCTGGGTTTAGATACCAAAAAATTGTCAATGCGATTGATCCTTCGTTGGGTAGAAGAATTTATTAGAACACATAATGAGTCAACTATTCATGTATTGGACGCGTTGATCAGTGGTTGTGGATTCGATGATGGGATGAATATGGAAAAACTCAAACACGAAGAACTCTGCAGGAGATTGAAGGGTTTAGATGAAGAATCTATCGACCGTGCTGGTTCGACATTCGTAAAATCACACTGTCATGATTCATGTGCAAAACAATCCCACATATGCAACACTTGGAAAGCAGAGTTACAGAAAGACATGAAAGATATTTCCAATCCTTTTATCTTACAAATGAAAGTATTTTCTCAAAATAACGCGACAGGATGAGCACCATGTATGGACCCGAGTAAATTATAAGAACCTATATAAGATAACTTTGCCAAAATGCTTGAGCATTATCAATCCACATAGTTGTAGGTTTTGAATCCGGGTTGATGGGTCGGTGGATAAGCGATTAAATATTGATAACGGAGCCGGAACGTTTTGAGATAACACCCAGAAAATAATCATCATGACAACAAAGCGATTCTCTGCAAACAAGGTTTTGTATAAAATATCAATGGACGAACTTGTTTTGATACCTGACGTATACATTTTAGAGGCTTGCCAAAAATATATTTGAAATTCGTTCTACCCGTAAAAATAGTTCCTTAAAACCGTATCATATTCTCCTCAAAATGGTTTGCTAGATCAGCGGCCTCTTTTTCATACTTGTTTAGCAGAACAACAGGGTTTTTTGATGATTCACTTTTTAATTCAACATTTGTGTTCGCCTCATCCTTGCCGTCAATCAACCGAACTGAAAGAAAAAACGGAATATCCTGTGGATTCTAAAGTAGAATGTTAGGGGACCACTGAAAACTGGATCAATGAACCGTCATGTCAATACAGGCTGACTTACTGCAGTACTCTTTTTTGGTTCGTAAACAAAATGATCCATTACATCTTCTATACTTCGATCCAGGTTGTTTGTCTGATTCTGTTTGTAGATAGAATGTGTCCAGAATGGAAGAAGCAATTG
This sequence comes from Chaetoceros muelleri, assembly GCA_019693545.1. Taxonomy (NCBI): domain Eukaryota; phylum Bacillariophyta; class Thalassiosirophyceae; order Chaetocerotales; family Chaetocerotaceae; genus Chaetoceros; species Chaetoceros muelleri. The sequence goes on along the minus strand of JAAMXU010007314.1, from coordinate 46,120 downwards.
AGTTGAACCGTGGAACGAAATATGTTAGGACTCTTTTAAAATGTTTCATATTATGTACAAACTCTACCATACCATTGCAGCATTTAACCGCCCAAGCATGGATGGCCAGTCCTCTCCGGTGGAGGATCGAAGCATTTGATCCCACTCATAAATATTCTTTCTCAATATGTTAGCCTGTCGAACATAAAGAGTCTGATGATTGGCTATTTTCTGCTCGTAACTTCTCTTGGACATGGTTCATTCATTCCAACAACCGTCAAGAAAATTGTGGAACTGTCTGTGTGATGTATCTCTGTGCAGTAGTGTGTATGTACAGTATGATACTACAGTTACCTGTATCATTATTTTTTGATCTGTGATGCTTCTGTATTTGTGATGGATACTAACTGCTCTATGTGTGAGATAACTGAGAAAATAATACATACACAGAAATAAGTCGTCATCATCATGCATCTACATACGTACTGTATGAACAGTACCAGGGTACTTACTTCAATGGGATCTACTCAAGTGACACCTTGCAAAGGATCAATTTTATAGTTTTGTCCATTTTGGTCACAAAAGGACAGGGATTGTAAAGCCCCACGTGAAAGCTCTCAGAAGTAATCTGTCATCAGTAATACTGACGTGAGCGAATGGTGCCGTTTTAGACTCTTTTATGAGGATGAAATTGCAAAATCCTACGTACTGCTGGTAGGTACATACAGTGCTGGTAGCAGCAACCTCCTTTGGCATATACGCATGTAATCAAATCTACTCTCTCTACGGTACACGTTGGACAGATAGATAGAGAGCCATAGAAGAGAAGACAGCCACTCCAGGCCCAGAACGACTTGACGCACGTTTCCATGCACTACTACTGCATCGTCTTCAACAGATCTCATTCCCTCTTGCACATTCATTCACAACACTCAAAACAATACAGCACTCATGTGCCTAATCCCATCATTCTCATCATCATCTTCTTCTTCTTCTTCGTTTCTAACGTAATCATGACTATGGATGTTTCTCAACATTCTATGCGGAGAAATACTCTGGATCTGTCCCTGAGCTCCCATGCTAGCACTTGCTTAGGGGGCAGTCAAGATGGCTGCCCGCCTCCGGTAAAACACGTATACACTACGGTACCGACACAGGATGTTCCCTTGCGATATCTCTGCGAAGCGGCTTCTGATTTGGAATGTTCAGAGAAAGACCTGGCTAGCCCATCGAGCGACAAACAAAATATTGAGCAACAACAAGGCACGACATCACGCATGTCAGCTTTAATGATTATGCGGCGGGGATCCATGAATGCCTCGGTTTCTACTGCGGCCTCTGGTTCCGAAGAAAATTTAAAAATGCATTCGGACTTTCCGGATATTTCTTCAGGGTCTCTTGATTTTTCCGCTCGGCGGAAGAAATCGTCCTTGACTCCTCGCGATAAAATTTTGAAACAAACCAAAAAGAAATCATGGTCCAATTTATCCGGTTATGATTCCTGCGGTCCCACTTTTTCCCGAAGGGAACGCAATAGCAGGAATCAGGATTGGATTTCTTCGTCCCTTTCTACCAAGAGCAACCCAGATCGGACCAATGATTATTTGCAGTCCTTATTTGCTGATCGTGGTAACTTTTCGAGACTTCGGCATCAGATCCAGCCACGACACGTGAGTTCGAACGAGGAAAGCGCACTCGAGCAGTACGCTCAGTATGTGCGCCGAAACAAGCGAAATTTTGTAAATACTACAGAGCTTGAGATCCTGCATAGGCATATTTGCGGTAAGAATTCGCCGACTGATAACGATCCTATAGTATCAGAAGATGTGGTTTCATTACCGGATCCAGCCACATTGCTGTCTTCTCGATCTGCTGTAGAGAACAAGACTTCTGTTATGGATGCTAGAACTCCAAGAAAACCCAAGGTATCGTTTTCCACCGTAGAAGTACGACATTATGAACGAATACTTGGTGATAATCCAGGAGTTTCTTCGGGTCCTCCCTTATCCATTGGATGGAACTATTACGATGATAGAACCATTCAACTTTCTGTAGACGATTATGAATACTACCAAAGGCCCTGTCACGATGAAAGTGATATGGTACTCAGCCGTTACGAAAGAGAAACTATTTTAGAAGCACTTGGATACAGTGAGAAAGAAGTTGCAAAGGCCATTCGACAAAACTACAAGCTGAAGAGAAACCGTCGTCAAACTGTCAATAACTTGCCAGTTATGGGAATAGAAGAAGTGGTCGAAACTGCCAAGAAGTCTTTATCCAAAATTTTACCCGGTAAAAAGAACCGAAGTAGCAAGAAATTGTTGAAGGAATGGATGACAGGCCAATGTGAGAACATTGATGAAACTACTTCACACACTTCAGCACAGAGTGGTGTCAAGAGCATTTTAAAATCATCTTTCTCACAACAAAGCCTTGACTCATCAAAAAATGATGAATGTTCCTAGAGTTACTTTTTGCATTCCCATGCATGCATCAAAGTTTACTTGTTTTACATGAAGCATGGGGTTTGTTCCTTTGGAAGTTGGTATTTTGTAAATGATGTTGTGTTTGATGAAATTTTGTTTTTTTTTACAGACAGGAGATTTGTTTGAGAAAAGTTTAATGTCACTCGTGGCTGCATAGCAACTACTTATGCGTTTAAGTACCGCTATGGGCTACATCTGTAATATTCATTCATCTCACTACAACATCAACCACAATTAGAAGAAGTGTTAAATGTATTAAAGTTTCACTTTTTCAAACTTTGTTCTTTGTCTTAGTCATGGAAACAAAGGCTATCATTCATGAACAAAGGCACAACCTTTCATATTCAACGATTTTCATGTTGCTGCTACTACTGCTCCTCCTTCTCCTGTACTTTGGACAAATGTTGAAACAAGCAAAGCATTTGATTCAAATTGTGACCAAAGAGCAAAATCTGAGCAAGTAGCTCATTTGCCTTGATAAGATGATGAATATAGGCTTTACTATGCCTCCCATTCTTACATGCAAGACAGAGACAGTTTGGAAGCATTGGAGAATCATCGTCGCGATACTTCTCATCGGACAAATCCATATAACCCTGGCTGTCCAGCCGCCCTTTGCTTTGATATTGTTGATAGACATCCAAACCCGAAACCATGGCTTTATGGGATCTTGCCCATACAACAGGTAGAGAAGTACCAATTGTTCCAACTCCACTTGAGGCAGCATCGACAATCTGTTCCAAAGTCGAAGCCGCAAGGACGCACAACTGTGTCCCAGGTGCAGAAACTTTTTTTCTTACCTTGTTTACTATCTTGATTCTATCATGGCGGCGAGGAATATGATGCCATCCCACCAATGCTATACCTTTTAACAACAATACGTTATCATGTTGAGTGAGATCAGTGAAAGAACCATCTGCTATTAGTTGCTCGCCACCCACACATGAGAATGCGCCCCATAAATACTTTTGCCTTCCGTCTCCTTTAAGTTTTATTGACGACAGACATTTTTCCAGCCATTCCTGAGTCCTTTCTACAGCGGCTATTTTTCTCTTTTTACCATCGTCTACATGAGCTTGATCAAACAATGAAAGCATCGAATTGCACTGTAGCTTCATTCCAACTTCTGCATACATGCAAGGTGTTATCTGCTGTACACCATTGGGTGTAATGAGTGAAGACTTATCCTTGGTACTTGATACATTTGGAAATACTTTGGAATCTTCCCTCTTTTTCTCTTCTCCATTATCGTAATCATGTTCTTCTTCTTTAGTTATTCTTTGTTTCTTGTGCCTTGCAACAAGTTCCTTGTCCATTGCCGCCCAAGAGTCATCCAACAAATCAAACGTGGGTACCACCATAGTATCATAACCAGAAAAGAGATGAGTCAACTCATGAATAGGTTTGGCATCAAAGGTGTATCCACTAGGTTTCGTAACCTTGTTCTGTTGCATAATATGAGTTTCTGTCCCATTATGTTCTTCCTTTGTGGATCGTTTCCGTTTTAATTTTTTCACGTTTGTGTCCGCACCAGTCTTCTTGTACAACGGGACTACACATGTATCCTTCACTGCAATGCCAATGGTTAAATGATTCTTCACTAGGTCATCTTCCGGGTTGAAATGCGTTGCAAGTAGATTATCCGAAAGATATGGAAACGATCCATCTTCAGCATGCAAAAGCAATTTGATTTTGTTGGTCATGATGGCATTGATATATTGTGTGGCGTTTATGTCGCATTCAAAATACTGTACAGAATTGTGATGGGTCATGGCTACGGTACCAGCACAGGGTAGATACCCACCGTATTTTTGGAATAAAAAAATGGCGTCGTTGCCCTTTTGGATTTCGACTGGTCCGTATGGGGTCCACTGTTTTGGGGTACAATAGGGGTTATTTTCGTCTCTCGGGGCCCCCATGGGCGTACGTAATATCATCGATCGGCATTGATGTTTTTGATCTCTCTCCTTTTTTCTCCTCCTTTCCCCTCTCTGGTCTCTGTAGTGATGTGGAATGATACGAAGGAGGAAGAAAGAAGAAAACGAAAGAAGACACGAGAGAGTGTAGACGATGACGAAGAGAGAAAATCAGGATTCTTTTATTCGCCATAATAATTACATTCATATATCTATATATCTGCACATAATTCAACCATCTGTAACTGACTGACAGACACATCAATCTTCCCATTCACTATTATTGTACTACTTTGCATTGGTTAGACACAATGAAGTCTTCATTCTTTGTTTTCCTCACCGCTGCGGTCATCTCTCGACAGACCTCTTCTATCCCACAAGCATTAGCATTCACTTTACCATCTACGACAGGAGGTATTAACCAGCGCCTATCCTATCGACCGAACCATCATGAACATGATAGATATACTTCTTATCGTACATCGCTCTACCGTCCTCTTTTCAGTACTACCAATCCAAGTGATGAAGAATTAGAATCGGTCATGGAAAAGACGAAATTGAGTCAAGAGGAAATCCAAAAGGTTGGAAACTTGGTAGCGGATGATGAGTGGATGGGTTTGGGTATGGAGCTTTCGGAAATCATTCGTTGTGNNNNTCTATGGAGATTCTCATGTTTTTTTTATTTTTTTGATTGCAACTATGATATTACTGGATAGAATGAGGTTGCTAACATTCGTGGCAAGGAAGAGTACGAGCTTGGAGATTTGACCTTTGCTTTAGATCAAATTGGAAAGGAAATGACTTGTCAACTTACTGGAAAAGATGATTACGAAGGTAAGACGAACAAAGAAAAAATATACAGAAATGTTTGATGTGTGTATGTGTGTAGTTGTGCACGGCACATAGAGAGAGCGAACCTTACAATATATTGTATTTGCGGCATTGTTCCTTGTATTTTCAACCCCGACGATAGTTGGAGATTTGTCCAAGGAAATTGACTCTCGAGTCAAATCTTCCGTTGCGAATTTCTGTGGCAAGGATGAATATGAAGTGGGAGATTTGAGTCGTGAGGTAAACCGTAGGGCTCGTGCCAAGGTATTTGAATTTATTGGCAAAGAGGATTATGAATTTGGCGATATCACTCGTGAGATTGAAAATCGTCGCGTGGAGTGGGTGAGGGGGTTCCTTGGTGAGGAGGCAGCCGAGAATTATCAGTTTGGTGATATTACCAAGAAGGCATTGACTAATTTCACTGGGAAAGATACTTATGAGTTTGGTGATGTGAGCAAGAAAATTTTTGGTGATTTGTTTGGAAAGAGAAAGCGAGGAACGAGTAAATAATAAATGGTGATGAATGAATAAATAATAGTAATTACATGTTAGGAATACCCTAACCCTAATATTAAGCTTACGAAATGACTCGATTGATTTTGCTTTACTGCAGTTTTATAGTAATCGCAAACTAGAATGATCCTTATGAGTATGCCGAATGCCATGCTACCCATTCACACCAAGTGTACAACAGTGCTTTGTAATTGTAGGGTGTCCATATGCTACCAAGTTCTTGGTATTTAGGAACAAGTCTGTACTCCAAATCTAACGATAGATTTGTCCCAGTGGAACATGGTGGGGTCGTTGTCGTGGTTTGCAAAGGTGCGGTTTCAATATAAAGCAGGCCAGGAGATATACATTCAATATCGTGTCTCTGCAAATGTCGCAACCAAACAGAGTACTCCTCTTGATCATTTGCCCTTCTTGCTGCATATGTATGGCAGGAGATTGGAGCTTGATTTGTGAATAGCAATCCTCTTGCTAATGCCGCCACAGCAACATCGATGCACACTTCTTCATTGATATGAATATCATTGGAAGATTTGGACAACGATAACCACCAAGAAGGACCTTTTTCCCACCATTGACAAATTTTGCATAGTAACTTTGATTGGTGTTTTTGTAAAGAGTCCTGAATATTACCAGTAGCATGGTCCACATCAGAAGAATCAACAGTTGGTGGATTCATAAATTCAGAAACAATAGCCAATAGTCCATGATCCTTCCTTAGCAACCTACTCGACATGGAAACGATAGATTCAAGAACTTCTTCTCCCGATGATCCACCTGATGAAAACAAACCATATCTCTTGGAAATATCTCCTGATACGCTTCCACTCTTGCCATCATCACAATCTGGTGGAGTGGGAATAAATGGTGGATTTGCCAAAATTAAATCAAAAGGACCTGTTGGAAAAGTATTGTATCCAAAGTAACCTACATTCTGTTTGTGCCGTACTCCATGCAGCAGCACATCCATAACGTTCAAGTTGTTGTTGTTGTTGTTGTTTTGTCCTCCTTGTAAAGATTCTTCTCCTACAAAATCGTGAAGACACTGTCCAGACACAAGATCTGCCTTGAGAGTCCATACTCTATCATTGTCAATCCCATTTAATAATGCATTAAACTTTACAAAACGTAATGCTCGATCATTCACATCCACACATATAGCCATAGCCGTTGGATCTATAGATCTCATGGACATGAGCATATACAATGCCTGGACACCGGAACCTGTACACACATCTAAAATTCGAAACGGCGACAAAACCTTATCTTGGCTGCTCGTATTGCTACCTTGATCTCTCTCTTGGTATACATTTTGAACATGCAACCGAGACGGCAAATGCTGCACAAGGGCAAGAGAATCTGGTCCAATGTACATGACTGCCCCATCTTCCTTCTGTCCCAATGTAGTCGTTGATAGTACGGTAGGATGAAGATCGGTCACGAGTAACATTGTTTCTGTTTTTGTTGTTGTCAACACTTCTGCTCTTGCTGCTCTTTGTTGAATCATCCCACGTCCCTTCTCTCCATGATTACTATTATTCAAAAGTTGTACTTGCAATGGGAAAATGTGAACATAGGGTACAATCATGGATGCATCCATTTCACAAGGGAATGCTAGGCCCAATAATTGTAGTAGTTCAATCGTCTCTTCGCCACCCACTAAATATTTCGACAGTAAATCTCTAGGAACTTGATTTATAGGACGAGAATAAAACATGTACAAAATGATCATCAGTCATTATTCAAACATTTTGGTGCGTCTGGGTGCAAATAAATCAGAGAAACAGAAACGTACCTGCAAAGCCTAGAAGAAACATTGCCAAAAGGCAACGAAGAGACGACTTCTCTGGATCATCACTTTCAATACCATCTGTTATGACAGGCGGCAACTGAGAAATGGGCCCAGAAGATACAGGTGTTACATACACTGGCCCCTGTACAAAACCAAGTGCTTCGATTCTACTCCATTCTGTCTTGATTGTCTTGCGATTTGTACATGCACCCTTGCTATCAAATAACGATGCAACAGATAATGATTCCCTAACACCAAATAAATGCTGGACTTTTTCATGACAAAAATATCCACTTTGCTCGAGGACTGCTCTCAATTTTTGAATTGCCGTCATGATCTCGTCCTTGTTGTCCTGCTCACTTGCACCGTCCACATGTTCTTCTTGCCGTCGGTCTTTATCCTTCTTTGTGTATCCATTTCTAACCCGTGCATTCATATGATATTCATTATTGCATTCACCGCGTGGCAATGGACATGCCATATCATGCCGTATCATGGACCGAGGTGAAGCAGCAATTCTCGTAGCTGCAGTAACATCTCCGTATGTCTCTAATAATTTTTGATAGAGAGGCAAAGCTGCGGCATGACCGTATTTCAGACGAATTTCTTTTGCTTCTTGATAAGAACAAGTGGACGATGGCAACGATGAAGCAGATATTGAATATTTGAATATCAGGAATGACAAGGAAATGTATGAAACAGGTGCCCTCATGCGTGATGGCGGATCATGTGTTTTGATGTTTGCTCATTGTGGTCGATACTCGATTCTTTTTTTGTTTTTCTTATCAGCCTTTTCCTTGTGTGTAAGGTGTCGTAGGTCGTAGTACTGTAGCACGTACACGGCTGAGATCCGACATTTCTCTATCTCTCGATTGTACTGTACTGTGCAGTTGTCAGTTGAACAAAATACAACTTTTCAAACACTTCATACTCCAAAGAAGACACCGGTACATACACCATTATTTTATTCGCTCTACTATACAGAAGCCAATGAGTTTATCAGAAATATTCAAAGATATTGAACCCATCGCTGCAGACGATGGCCCGCATCCAGTTTGTTGTATCGATTATCCAAGAGAATTCGAGGAAGCTCACGGGTACCTTCGAGCTGTTATGAAAAGAAATGAAAAGAGTGGTAAGAAGCACAAGAACAAGAAAGAATGTTGGTCTTATCGATAAATATAAATGTTTTTTTAATATTTTTCTAATCTTTGTTGTTTGGTTGTCATCGCTCGCAGACAGGGCCCTTGAATTGACCGCAGTTTGTTTGCGATTCAATCCTGCAAACTATACCACTTGGTGGTTCCGGAGGCAGATTCTAGCGTCACAATCATTACCAGAGCAAGACAAACATTCAAAATTCACCTACTTTTCGCAGGAACTCATATGCAAAGATTTACAGCTTGTTTCAAAGTTAGGAGGATCCAATCCAAAGAATTATCAGATTTGGTATCATCGAAGAAGTTTTTTGGAACATTCTTTTTCTGAGATTGCGACAGGTTCGACCGATGAAAAATTATTGAATCTTTTAGAGGATGAGTTGAAATATATTGCTTCTGTGTTTGATGAAGATGCAAAAAATTATCACGTGAGTTTTTCTCTATATATATATATATATATTGAAACCAATTGTTGGTGTATGGTTTCACATGTCAAAACTACTGTATTGTACTGTAGTAATTGCAATCTTACACATGCTAAATTATTCATGTCGTGTCTCATGTCTATACAACTTTAATGGGTTTTCCATCTGTTTTCTTTTCGTTTCTATCCAGGCATGGTCGCATAGACAATGGATTTTGAAAACTGTCAATATGGCGAACAAGTGGAAGGAAGAGATTGACTATGTGGATCAGCTACTCAACGAAGATATAAGGAACAATTCTGCATGGAATCAGCGATGGTTTGTTGTTCATCGAGGATCAAAGTCTACCTTCATATCGTTGGTCGCTGCAAGAAAGGAAGTGCAGTTTTCTATTTCTAAAGCTCTCTTGGATCCGTATAATGAATCTGCGTGGCGATATTTTGTGGCATTGGTGAAAGAACAGCGTCAGGCAATGGGAAAAACCTCCTCGGAATTCATTGATTTTCTAATTTCATGCGAAGATAATTTGACAGATACCAAGAAGACCTTTGAGGAACAATCAAAGAAAGATGGTATGGAATGTATTCATCTAATTGCAGCATATATTGATATTCTAGATATGAAGGGAGATGAGCACTCTATATCGAAAGCGCGGGAGTTTGCAGAAGAGTTGGGAAATCGATATGATACTGTGCGAAGAAAGTACTGGATGCTGAGGTGCAAACAATTACAATCATTTTAATTTTTTTTCATTTAGAACTTTGGTGTTCGTTTCAAAAACTGCATTTAATTCCAGTTCCAATCCCTACATCTATCTTTTTCTCACACAGATATATTGATGCACAGACTTCGTAGTCTGCTATTCCATCCATATAATTTGGCATACTTTGGTTCGTCTACCTTGCGCAGTACCCACCTACTGTAGTAGTACCATCATTTAGTGTACTTGTACCGTCTATCGTATCCAATCCATCCCCCGTGAAGTGTCAGATCTCAGATCACAGACACATATCAATCAAAGGGCACAAAGAAGGACCAAAGAAAAAGAACAAGAACAAGCATTATTATTATCTACAATACAAAAGTTTGCTCCAAAACTGATTAGTTAGGGAGTCAGGCCATCATGTTCTCCGATGAATTGGCAGGAAACGCTTCTCGAAAGCGGCAAGAGCAAGCCAAAGCAAGACGCAGAAAAATAGTGGAAGAACAAAGGAAACGAAATGGGGGGAATGAGACAACCTATTCAAGTGACAAGAAGAAAGTGCTTCAATCCGCATCGTACCGTAATGAAGATACAACCAAAGAAAGAAAAGGTTCCGTGCCTATTGAAGATTTCAAAAAGGAATTTAATGTCGGGATCAAAACTGGTAAAGGTCTTGTAGTTGACAAAGCACTGGAACAGCGTGAACTTAGAAGTGTTCAGAAAAGGAGCAACTTGGCAGCTGAAAGAATACAGTCGTCTTTCCGCGCATATGTGTCTAACAAAAAACTCATTGTTGAGCAGAAAGCAATTCTTGAAAAAAGACTAAACGATTTGGTTGCTGTGAGTAAGCTACTTGCGAAACAAAATCAAAAGTTCTGTCCTCCTCCTTCTATGGTTAGTTTGATGTTAAATCAGATGTTGTTCGTAATGCATTCGAGACCAAGAATGCGAAAAATCCGTAAAACCAAAAATGACATTGGCACTATAGAGTTCCAATATTTCTCCCAAATATCAGACAGTTTTGTCGAAAGTGATGCTAAGATTATAGCCCGAGTTATTGAATTTGGTGTCATACCTGGATTACTTTCATCTGACAGGAACTTGGACCCATCTTCAGTGTGGCTGCAGTCGGCTGAGGGCAAAATAAAACTCATCAAGCTTATGAGATTGTGCATTTTTCTGATTATCGCAAGGCGGTATACATCAACGAAACGAAGAAGCGATGTGAACAAGCAAAACAAGTCTCCGAAATTAGCCGCTAGTGAGGACGATGTGCTCGTCATTTATAGAATGATTTCGATCATAATTGGACGTGATGAGACGGACCATAAAGAGAGATCTGAAGTTGCAACTTTTTGTCGAACTTTACTCTTTTCGTGTAGAAATCGTGCTGATCATCCAATATCAATAGGGAAGAGGCCAATCAAAGAGGAAAATCTAGATTTGATTTCACTGCTACGTACCTTCCTGCTGTTCCCATCTGGAATGAAATTGAATGTGATTCCACGGAATGCAGATAGTTTGAGAGAAAAGTCCATTTCAGCATGTGATCGGTCAAGAGCAAATGGATTGTACAACTTGGTTTCAAATCTTGCATGGGATAGAAATGATATATTCATATCATCTCGACTTTTTGCTGAAATCTTCACTGTTCCTCTATTAACATGGCGATTGGAGCAGAGCACTATCGACAACATTGTTGGAAAACGTAGCAATGATGGAAAGGTAGACAACCCTCCATTTATAAACTTTATGGAAGCATTTCTTAACGTGCACGGGAATAGTGACATGCGTGAATGTATTCCATCTGATGATGTGCCGATTACAATTTGTCCTTCTCCGCCACTGCTTTCTCTATGTGCTAATATGTCTCAACTAGGTGCTATCTGCCCCCTCATTTATGACATCGATAGACTATGTTCAACGGTTGACGGTAAGTCTGGCTGCTATACTTTGGTACGTTCGTCGGCATGTATCTAATACTGTTTCCATGTCAAGTTGCCATTGTATATTTCAAGTTCATGTCGCTACTTGTTGAAAACACTCCACTCGGATCTTTTAGCTCCAGAGAATCAGAGATCGGATGGGTTGAAGAGGGATCTCGTCTGTCTCCTATAGTCGTATCTTCTCTTGTTCGAGATCAGTGCAAGATACTCCTTGCCGAAGATTTCGTACGCAAGGTATTTCGCACCGCTTTAGATATTGATATCGTGAGTGTAGACACAATTCTTCACCAGAAAGACGAGAAAGATATCAAGATAGAAGAGGAATTGAAAAGCATTCAAAGTGAATCTGCACTTAGTGTTGCAGCGAAGGAAGCCACGGCGGACCATTCCACGGGATTCTGGCAGAAGAGTAAATGGGCGAGGAACCTTTCGAAAAAAGTGGTACGTTTACAGAATTATATTGACAGACAATAAAGTGTTCTATGGTTCTAATAATGAATATTCCTGTAATCTTTTCCCAAAAGACATCTCTTCTAGGAGGAAACAGTAAAATGTCGCGATCGAACGATTTGCATAAAGAATCTTCGGCAGGTGCTTCCGTGTTGTCTACCAATCAGAATTCTCAACAAGAGAAACCAAATGTGGAAATGTCTGAAGGTTTGAACGTTAAAACAACAAACCACCAAATCAATCAGATCCAGCGCCAAGAACTTTTATCTTGTTTGACAAGGACATACGCGATAATAGTATCAAGATGGGGTGGATACGCTCGTGATATCATCAACGTACCAGCAACTACGCCAACTGCGAAAGTTATGGAGAGACCAGATTACTCGATAACTCCACTTTTGAATGTTCTTTGCTTTTCAACTTCATACCTCAAAATTTCCTGGGCGTTGATGCAAAGTAATGATGCCTTGATTGGCGATTTGCGCGAGATTGTTGACGTGAAGAAAAGGTGAGGTGTACACTAACTTTGTAATGGTTCAAATAAATCGAGCCGCGATGAACCTCACCGCCTCCTTTGCATAGACCGTTTCCCATTCGTATGACAGATTTAAATTCAACTTGTCACAAGGGCAAAATTGATATCACTAGAAATATGGGCAGCGCATTTCTCCTTCTCATGCTTAGTTCTCTAGCTCATTCACTCATCGTGACGGATGATGTAGAGTTACATGACTTAGAGTCGCCATTGCCTAAACACCAGATTCGGAGATGTGTGATGTTGCTGAAGAACATTTTACATCGAGCTTGCTGTTTAGATATAAACCTTGAGGGCTTCCCCAAGTCTAATCATGTGGGTCTGTCTCTCATAAATTTATCTGCAAAGGTCTTGAGAGATTTATATGACAGGTCAAGCAGACGTCTGTTGTGCCCGCCTAAACTGTGGCTCATCAACGATCTTTTGGATAGTGACATTCGGAAGTGTAAGACTTATGAAGATTTTTGCGGCATCCTCCACCATCCTGTTCTTCGTGTGTGTCCCTTCTTCCTTTCTTTTAAACAACGCCTACAATTGTTTGACCGCCTAACAGCAACAAATCGGGAGTCGGTACAAGGTCGAAATGATGGCCATAGCTTTAGACCTGGTGTGCACATTCATATAATGCGTGGGAGGTTAATAGAGGATGGACTAACACATCTCAATAAACTCGGTCCTAACTTGAGACAACGCTTGATCGTCCAGTATGTTAATTCTGCTGGAGCAACCGAAGTAGGACTTGACGCAGGAGGACTGTTTAAAGAATTTTGGTCCGACCTTTCCAGTCAGTCTTTCAACCCTAATTGGGCATTGTTCAGAGAAACAGAAGGTAAATAGCTCTTGAATTGATATTGTCAATTTATAGATATATCTAATAATCCCTTTCTTCCCTTGAATATATAGATGGTTTTCTCTATCCCAATCCTAGCTCGAATACTGCACATGGCAGTGACGATATCATTCTTTTTGAATTCCTTGGGAGAATATTAGGTATGTTGTCTGTTCACATTATGTCTTGAAATATAACTTTGTATGGACCCCTCTCACTTATGAATTTCTGGTATAAAGGGAAGGCAATGTATGAAAATATCACCATCAAACCACAGTTTGCACACTTTTTTCTTTCATATCTGCGCGGCGATTATAACTTCTTGCACATGCTTCCAGATCTAAGTACCATGGATCGGACTCTTTACAATAATTTAATGTTTCTCAAGACTTATGATGGTAACGCCATGGATCTATGCCTTACCTTCGCTGTGTCCAAAGACGACTTTGGAAGCAATGAAGAAATATCTCTGATCCCCGGAGGCGAGAATATGGACGTTACAAATTCGAACAAACATCGCTACATTGAAATGGTTGCAAAATATTACGTATGTGACAGAATAAAGGACCAATGTGAAGCTTTTAGAAGAGGTCTTTGGGATGTAATAGATAAAACATGGCTTCAAATCTTCAATGAACCAGAACTGCAGGTAGTTATAAGTGGTCCAAATGACGGAAGTATAGACGTCGAAGATATGAAGGCTAATACAAAACTTGTTGGTGGGTACACTGTATTCGACAAAAACATCAATCGATTTTGGAGAGTTGTTAAATCATTCAATGCCAAGCAACGAGCACAACTTCTTAGATTTGTTACCAGTTGTGAAAGACCTCCCCCACTTGGATTTGCAAGCATGAATCCGCCTTTTACCATTCAGAGAGTTCCATTCATTAATAATGACCAGCTACCGACAGCCTCGACATGCTTCAACATTTTGAAACTCCCAGCATATTCCTCTGAAAAGTTACTTCGAGATCGACTGCTGTACTCTATCCAAAGCGGCTGTGGATTTGAGTTGACTTAACATTTCCAACTTGTTTACACATCGTAATATAACTGATAAGTCATGTATAATTTTACCATATTTAAAATCCTACTTTTTAACTCTCACTACATATTATTACAATCTAAGCGCTGGAAGTAAGGTGCTCGATAATGCCCTTTCCATCAACAGCCTCCTGAGCGAGGAATCCAGCAGCTGCGAGCATAGCAAGACGGCCATTCTGAAGTTCCTTTGTTTGCATAACATCGAACTCCTCCGGATCCTCAGGCATGAGTCCAAAGGGGTCAAACTTGAGGTCACCAGGTGCATAATCCTCACGGAGAAGACCTGGCTGATCAACAGGGCAGTCAGCGGGATCTACCCATCCCTCCTGTGCACGCTGAGCCTCATAAGCTCCAATAAAAGCAATGATAACAGGCCAGAATCCATCAGGCACCTGAGAAATATGAGTAATAGCCGGTCCAGAAATCTGGGCATCGAAGAGGAAAGAAGATCCCTCTACTTTTTCTCCAACCAAAAATCCAATGACTGCAAGCATAGCAACACGTCCGTGCGCCAGCTCAGCCTCACGGTAACGGGCAAGAGTTGCATCAGTCGCCTTCTCAGCAAGGTTGAGAGGATCAAAAATTCCAACAGGGGGAAGGGCTCCTGGAATTCCGTCAAGAGAGGCAGAGAGTGCGGTGGAGGATTGTGCAACCTTGGAAGGAGCAAAGGCAAGAGCGGAGGTGGCGAGGAGTGCAGAGATTATAAACTTCATTTCACTATTTTCTGCAAATTATTCCAATACCCTGAATTGTGAGATATATGAAGACGGAGATGACAGATAGCATATGCGGTGTTTGGTCATCGTGGCAATGTGCTTCGTCAGAGCAGTATGCGTCTTCAATCGTTGTGAGCTGTTGTCTTGACTCCTGACCATTTTTCTTTCGAAGACAAAACCATGCAGCCATGCAGGATGATGCAGAGATTTAAAATTTTGCGACACATCATCGTCATACAAAGAGTGTGTACTGTACCCTCCGTACCGGGTACGTGTAGTTTTGAGGAACACATCATCACCTGTGCTGGAGCCTGCTTGAGCGCACACTACGTGCTACAGTACCATGTACTGTGTAGCGCACGTCATACAACTCCCACAGTGTGCACAACGCGTAAACTTCCGAAAGTTACTACCGGTAGGAGGTACTGTACGGAGAGAGAGTAGTACCTGGTACCCCGGTACAGTGGTTCGCAGGTGTCAAAGTGGCAGATGTTTTCTTGTGCTCTTTTTTGTTTTTGATGTCTTTTTCCGTGTTTTCTTTGATTGCATTGCATCTTCGGAACTTGTTTATTGATTTCCTTTTTCTTGACCTCTCTATCCTTTTCCTTGAAACCCAATATTCGTCTTGATACATACACTGTCGCATCCAGATCAATTCCAGATATCATAAAAGATGGTTACCCAGTCCAATTTATTCTTTCTCTGCGTTTGCCTGATGTTGCTTCTTGCAGCAAGAATTGACGCGTGGGTATCCCCAGTGTCAATATTTGCCCGTCCCCGTACTTCTCTTTTATCCACAAGGAAAGTTACCGAAAGTGATGCAGGAATGGACGATCTCTGCTGGCAAGATATTTGGAATTACGATTGTGCAATGAGTAATGTATACTCTGCAGCTTTTGTTGCTGCAGACTGGATCAAGAGTTTGCCCTGTGCATCTGGTCTCGTCGATTGCGATACTCCTGAAGAACTGAAGATGCCTGGACCTTCTGGATCTGGAGTAGAGAATGTGGATGTTATGAGCTATCTCAACATAAAAAGGGCCAAACCATTGCAAACAAAATAAAGTGAACATTGCATTTTGCATTGATACATCAGAGTACATGAAACAGAATATATAATTTGACTGGAGCTCGGACCAATATCGCTCCGCCTTAAGTAGCAGAAGCTAGAGCAGGCAAATAGAGAGGAAATATATGTAGTCGACTTTGCTTTCTTGTAGCATCCTTCTCTCTCGCCTCGTCTCTGACGAAGAAATGAAGGATTACTAGACCTTCTCTTAATAATGTATAATTAAATAAAAATTTTGAAAATTAAGTAACACTTGTAGAGTTGTAAATATGAACGTTATGGAGCAATGCCGTTATACGAACTTAACGAGCTGATAATAGTTTGGATTTTCATTGAATAATATCACTTGGCGTTTTTCTTTTCTGCATTGCAAAAAAACATCTGAAATTGGAGCTTCATGGTGAGCTGTGACCTCTTGATGATAGATCGTACACCGTGGTTGTTTAGTAGGTGTCAATAGGTGTCACGGGGGCTGGAAAATCGTCTCACCTTTCACTTTGTCTCATACAAAATACTGTAACACAAGAGAAGCAGCAAGCAGCAGACAAGAGAAGCAGCAGTTATTTTACATTTGTACAGAGAGAATGAACAATGCTTAATAAATCTTCCATCGCAATATTATCATCAATCTTTCTACAGCATATCTGTTTTCTTAATGCGTGGATTGTTCCCATCCAGAAATACCCATCATTGCGGCTACTACCCGAACGGGTCGTATTGAAACTGTCTGAGCGGAGCGAAGACGTGAACTCCAAGAGGACTCAACTAGGAAACATGTTCTACGAAGATAAGGCGCTTTCGAGAAAACTGAATAAGGTCGTTCATGTTGTAGGCCTCTTTGAATCACTGAACACAGTGCCCGTCGAAGAATGGGTAGGTTATAATGACATTGAACTGGAAGAAGGGTTTTGGATGAACATGTGTCGTGATGACGATTGTGAGGTGAGTTGAGACCGATATTCTTTGGCTTGGTTTCAATTGAAATATCAAAATGTTACTGATTATGAAAGTTTTACTTTTACTCCTCAAAAGCAATGTGCAATACCTGAGGACTTCAAGGATCCCTCAATAACGTTGGACGTTCTAGACTTTCTAGGTATTCGTCGAGTAGAACCATTGCACGTGAAGAAGACAGAAGAACAATAATAAGAAGAGGCCAGGCCTCCATTTGAACGGTCGAACGAGCACATTATAGAGATCCAATTATCATAGTGTGCCATGAGTGTAATCAAGATGTAAACATAGATATAGGTAGGTATAAATAATGACAAAAAAGGTGAAATAAACATCAAGTCTACAACATATGAGCGTTATGTCTTCTCGACTTTAGGGCACGAAAAAGGAGTTATGCAAATACAACTTCCGGAGCCTTCTTCGCGTGTAAAGGTGCCATAAGGGCATCTCTTACAATCATTTATAGTCGAACTTCCAAATTTATCATTGTAAGTTCCCGGAGGACACTTATAACATGCATCTAAGCGTTTTCCTTTTGTTTCCTCTCTATAGCGCCCAGGGGGACAAGGAATGCATTCTTCCACATCATTGTAGGATACATCGCGATATGTTCCTGCAGGACAACGCTTCATCCATCCTCCTTTGAATTCTTCCCCTTCACTTTGATTCACCTGCAGGCGAACTTGTGAACAATAGTAGCCGGGCTTGCATCTCATCAACGCCATTTGACAACCATCTCGGCATTCCAACCTTGCAACTTCTACCAAATCAATATAATTAATGGTTACATTGTAACTGAAAAAATCATCGCACTTTCCTAAACATTCGCTCAAATGGAATGGTTCACTCTGAGAGGCATAATAATAAGCGCAACCCAATGTACAAAATTCTGAATATGGATTTGGCTCTCTAGTGCCAAATACACTTGACTTTTTCACAGGGGAGAGATAAGTTTGCTCCAGCACCGTATTATTCCTAATCATATTCTTGAGAGCATCGTTGATGTTGTCGTATTGAATATGGTGTGTATATTGCAAATCTTGGTCGACAACTGCTTCTGCTTCAACCATCACAATCAACATTTTCGTGTCGTTTACTTTCTCATCTTGGAAATAATCTGCGGCATGCTTCAAATGAAATGAGGCATTTGTGGCGACTTTTAATGTATTTGTTAAGTTTTGAATGAGAAATTCCTTTATAATCTCAGTGTCATTGTTGCCCATTGTGGCATTACGATCAAATTCGTATTGGTAGGAAACGTTAAATTGAAAAATGTCAAATCCTTTTCCAGCCGAGCTGTATGGATAAGATTTGGTGAGACGCAATGGATTACCCAATAAGTCCTTATCATGCCAAGGCCTCGTGGGTCCCACCAATCGATGGGATGCAGGTTGGAGACAGTCTGCTTGGCATTGCTCTAATTTCGCTTCGACTGTAATAGTAGACGACAAAATAAAAGAAAGAGTTGTGAAGATTCTACTAGCCCTTGCTTTCATGTCATAGTTTATATGTTATATGCAGTACTTTCAGATATTTCATATTTCACTGAACATTTCATTCCCGAGAAAATCTAGATTAGGGAGTGAATATAATAGATGAATAATATTCACATCAATATTTCCGAAAATTCTTGGCAGTTTTGTGGAAATTCTTATCCATCAATTCTGGAGGTATTCCAAAACGTGAAAACATCTTGACCGCAAAATGTCGAAAATAGGTGTGCCTTCCAAAGACAGTCTGACGAAGAAACCATTCATAAATGAGAGATATTGTAATGAGTGACAGCATTGAGGAAAAACAAAATTCAAAAGAAAGAACAAAATGATTTGGTCTCAGCACCATACCACTTACACCTACAACTACCAACATGGCCGAATACAAGGGCGTCATTATAACAAGGGAACATATTCTGTAACTCCAAGGTCCGTCTTTCAGTGACCCCTCAAGACCCAATACATTGGAAACCGCTGGCCTAACAATAACCATCGTAGAAGTACCGGTGATCGCAAAAACCGTACAGATGAGTACCATCTCGCCGTACCACTTCAAAGTTCCACGAGGTGGAATTTCCTTGTGTGCTAGCCATCTTTGAAGAAAAGTCCCATTGGAGGACGAATGAATGGAAGAAGATTCAATGCCAACATTTTCTTTCTTGATTGGGTTGTTAGATGACTTATTCGTCAAATTTCTCGTTATCTGGTTGCCTCTTGTACACAATAGATTTCTCGATCCAGAAGAATTGGGGGTTGCTTTCCAAGAAGTACAAAGATATTGTCTTTTGGCGCTCGTATTCAATGTCACGAAGCCCCTTGAAGCCGCAATACGTGTCGTCCTTATCAATCTTTCGGAGCTGAGCATGGTTCTCTAATGATTCCTTTAGATGTATATCCTAGTCCTTACTCTATCTACCTACTAATAAAGCAAACAGCCAAACATCAACCGATTTTTGTGTTAATCACAGGACGTGTACTGTAGTAATGCACTCGACTTGTACGCTATGGTTGTACTCTATGACTACTCTATGACTACTACTGTATGTAGTGTACTGTACTGTAGGATGAGAGGAGATAGAGAAGAGATACTCCTATCTGCGAAGTGCCAAGTCAGAACTTGGTGCCATTGGACAATGGGGATATTATTTATATTTCCAATAAACACAGTCAATATGCTGATAAAGAAATAAAACAGACAGCAAAACAAACAAACAAAAGTACCATGAATATTGTTTCTCCAGTAGTTTTCAAAGGGATGAGAAAACAGTCACAAATTCAAAGATTCTTCATTGCCTGTTGCTTCAATCCTATCACTACTGCTTCTTTTCTTGGCCGTGTTGATCACACAAGTGCCTATCATACAAACAGTATCAAACATAATAATCACTTAATACCCACTCAGTGGATCCAAGGATCAACAAAATCAACACCGTTTCCGCCAAGATATAGTATACTTCCTCTTAAACGTAAATCCTGCTGCTACCAGTATCATTCAAGCAGTGTGTGCATGAAGGGAAATCAAGGTTTACAAGAAGCTGACAATGTCTCTTCCCAGAAAGGAGAAGCAGAAACATCTTCATCTCAGCAGGAAATAGAATCGCTCCATCTGGTTCTCCCATACAAAGATGGTTCGCATGGTTCTGCAAAGATTATCATTTCCAATGACTGTCATTTGTACAGTAGTGACAGCAGCAGTAGTAGCAGTAGCAGTCAAAATATTTTATCGGTCAGTGACTTTCGTGATCGCCTTCAAGTAACAATCCATGTGCTAAAGCAACTTCACAAAACTGCGCTTTGGATTGAAGTGCCCATGGATCATGCACGGTATATTGAAGCATGCACCGGTATCGAAGGCCTTTGCATTCATCATGCATCTTGTGATAAAGTGCATCTATCCCTATGGCTCAAGGAAGATGTGGAGAATAAAATACCTGAATATGCCACACATCAAATAGGCGTCGGGGCTATTGTAATCAACAGCCGCAATGAAATATTATGCGTGAGAGAGATGAGGAAAAACTTTCGCAAGTGGAAAATACCCGGTGGACTGGCTGATCTTGGTGAAGATTTGGAAGATGCAGCGATTCGAGAAGTGAAGGAAGAAACAGGGATCAAATGTCGCTTCAAGAGTGTGTTGGGGTTTCGACATACTCACGGGATGCAGTTTGGGAGGTCGGACATGTACTTTGTGTGCATGATGGAGCCAGAGGAAGGAAAGGATGGGATTCCAACGCCTGTTGCACAAGATGGAGAAATTGCCTTGGCAGCATGGGTGCCATTGCAGGAGTATATGGATATGGTTCACGGGGTGGATGGTGAAACTGCCGGTCCTCATCCCATGATGCAAAAGATGATGGAGTTAATTCATGTCAGTGGTATTCAGAGAACAGTAGTAAGCTCCATTGTGCCGGGAAGGAAAGCTAGTCCGATTTACCATGCCCCTACGAACACACTGTAAAAGTTTCATACTAAACGACTCGATGAAAAAACATCATACTCTTTTAGCAAAAGATTGGTTTTTTATACAGTTAAATTTTGAATTCGACGAGACAAATTTCTATTTTTTTCCAAAAAAACATCCATTGCATTCTTTTTTTGCTGAGATACTTGACGGCATGACATCATTCAAGAGTATCGCCGACTGCCCATTTCATCTCTTAACGAGCACGCTGACGCATCTTTCTACGCTTACGGCGAAGACGACGCATACGCTTCTTCTTCCACTTTCTACGCATTCCTGCTTCAACGTCAAGAACAAGGGCAAGAGTGTCCTCATCTTCAAGACCGTTTCCAGCAAGGGTTCCTCCCTCAAGAGCGTCAGAACCGTTAACGAGGCGGATGAGATTGGAAGGAATGAATTCCTTGTTCTCAATCATAGCCTTGAGAGTGTCGACGGAGGTGCTGGCCTCAACGTCGTAGGCGGTAGATCCGGATGCGGTGGATACGAAAATCTGCATGGTTGTGTTTCGACTCTGGTTGCTACAAGACCTGTTCAAATAAGAATATGTAAGAGGTGAGAGACAAGATCAATGGATGGTTGGTTGGGGACCGATCTGATCACCCCTACCTACAAGTTTCCCAAAACAAAAAGGACGGCTAGGCCAGGAACCCGCACCCGCACGGTTTGTCATTCCTTTCTCGCAACACCTTTACGACGATATCAACCCACACTCGATTGCAATTCAATCGTCAAAGAGAAAAGAAACGTCTCTAGGTGATTAGAGTGTCATTCGGTAGTTGATACTTACCAAACAAGTGGGAGCAGACAGCAGTGTCAATTATTATGGCAGAATGAACGAATAACGAGTGAAAGGGATCGTTCGATTCACTTCCTCTTCTTGCAGTACACTACACTGTAGTGCTGTACGGCCATTGCTAGCTAGCACAGCAGTAGTAGTACGTCGTGAAGGTCAGTACAAAAAGGGTGGGTGGCGTGTGGCGTGAGAGACAAGAGAATCGATTCACATCACAGCAGGCAGACAGACCATATTGTATTGGTGTCAAAAATGTTTTAGTACACAGTTAACCCCACCACCACCATTTTCGAACATTGTATACACAATACACATCACAGTACGTCAATCAAATCGCCAAAGGTAGGCGGGCGGCAATTGCAAGTTGCCGCAGCGACGTACAGTACTGTACCTGCACACGTGGTGCCTTACCGGTCAGATGCTGTGGAGCGAGGAAACAACATACACAGTACATACAATGATATTTTTCTTTCACAACAACTACTCTCTCTTTTCATCAAGAAAATGACGATGCAACGGCGTGAAACTCCATCCGTCGTACCCCCCACCTCTTCCATAGATCCATCTTCCTCTATGGCCGATGGGAAGAATAAATCGGCACATGCACAAATTCAAATGCTCGATTACAACGATGACAATGACGACGACGCTGAGCTTAACGTACCTCTTTTCTCAAGTGATTATTTGCTACAGCAGTCTGCCTTTGTTATGAATCCTTCGAGTTCACCCAACAGAGCAGAGAATCCATTTAGACTCAACGTCGATAAATACAAAGAAGACATGAAAAAGCGAAGAGTGACGAATCGATTTACATATGTTGCAAACCAGATCATTGACCGACTCCAGTCGATATACCTGCCCAAAAAGTTCTCGGCGCAACTGAGTAAAAATATTTTAGATCAAGATTCTGGGGCGATTCACCCCTCTGGACGTGTTCCTCTGGTGAGAGGTATTGAAAAAGTAGTGAATGGATCATTGCCTGCAGCTGATGCAGTGTTATTGTGTGGTATCAAGCCTTTGAGATATTTTTGGTACATGTTGAGCGGAGGTAAGTTAGTTGTATTTTAGAAATTCGAATGTAGTGATTAGTTGCTAATTTCATGTCTTGCAATATATTAAATCGCACAATTTACTCATTTCCCTTCATTGATGACATCCATACTCTACAGTATGCTGTGATTGCATTCAACTTGGAATCGATGTCTGTCTATTTCGTGCTTTTCACTTGAAAGATCCATCCATTTGCTGGATTTTAGGTTTTGGACTTAGCATCATATTCCGTCATTCATTTCATCGGTATCTAGTCTTTGGTGCATATGTTGGTGGATATTGGAGAAGTTTGTTGAGAATGTATGGAGGTTATAGTGTCATCATGGTCATCAGCACTGTATTTAACATTGTCATGACAAAAAGTTTACACTTCACTCATTATGTGGCATGGATTGCCACTTTGTTGTGGACTGGAATTGTAAATTACTTTATTCTCAAGCACATTTGGAGTTTTGGTGGTAAAGGATCAGAATCTGGCGATCAGAGAGCGAGAGCAAGACAATCCTTTGAAAATAATGATGCAACTTCAGATGATGTAACTGTGTGATGATATTTTTTAAGCGTCATGTTGCAAAGGAATACTTTTTATCAATAGTGATTGAATTTGTCGAATATGATATTTGTGTACAACTTAAGTTTCTACTAACTTGATTGCATCGGTTTAGTTTTCTTGCTACAGTATCTCTTCTTATAAGGTTGTACGTTGTACTTGTAACCCCAAAGGTAGATCCCAGGCACAAACACAGAAAAAACCTGGTTCACTTCCTGGTTGGCCGTATCGCGTCGAGCGAGGGGGCTGGCGAAAGCGAAAAAATGGTGGTAGATTTGTACAGTTGGACGTTGGACAGTAGATTCGTCACGACTGACAGACGAACCAACAAGAATGCGAAAAACATCTGGTCTCATCAACGAAGAAAATGCCTACTGTACTGTACGTAGAGGAGAAGTAATGGCAGTACGCAGTACCCTACAATTTGCACAAAAAGAAAAAAAGTCTACAGTACACGTACTCTAATCTCTCACTCTCTACACGGTACCCTACCACAATTCGTGTCGCATGCTTATCCGTATAAATAGTCGACATCAGAGAGGGACCTTGGATGGAAGTCATATATCATTAATCCGTTTCTTCAGTGTTCGACCTTTCTTTTTATTTACTTCGCCTACCTTTTCCCAATTCACGATATAAAGATTTCGCCATACATCAGTACATACTGTTCATGATAAATAATAGATACAGTCAGAGTACCGTTTCGTGATTGAAGTTTTCAAAGAGCACCATAAGTAGGTATCAACATAATCATATGTTGTGGTAATTCTCACTCCAAACAAAAACTACAAGTCAGGGCATCAGCTTCGCGATAGGTTCTGGCAGGTTAACAATTACAAAGCTCTTCTGAATTACACTGATTGTTTGTTATCTATCCGCTGGATAATTAAAACATGAATGATAATACCGACGTGGGCCACGTGAAACGCCGATGCTGGAAGATTTTTTCCAGGCCAGCTTACTTGGCGTCTGCAATCATCCTGGCATCGATGGAACAAAGTTATGCATTTTCTCTTGAAAGAGCGGAACACAAACTTAGTTTCACTTCAAGTTTTCGCACAGATGGGCCTTTCTTGTCAAGTTACGGTCCCTATAATGACAATGACAACATTGGAAAACGATCCTGGACGGTACTATCAATGTCCAAGAGTAAAGAGGATAACGCCGAACAAAGAAATAATGGAAATAATCAGAGACGAAATGGGAAATATCCTAGCAAACGGAGATCCAAAAATCATAGAAGGAATCACAAGCCGGCGCAAACTATGAAATCACCAAATAATGCAAGGGAGGAAGAATTACTCCATAGAATCACACAATTAGAAAGTTTGGTTGGAAGCCAAGCTGTAGAGTTGAGGAAAGTAAGGGAGGAGTGCAAAAGCCTGAAGGAAACAACTGAAGTATTCTTAGAAGTGATCAATCTTCTTAGACAAGCAGGCTTATCTGTGGAGAAAACGAAAAATTCAGTCGAAAGTAAAAATGTCGAAGGATCGGTTCAAAAACCTAAAGGAATCCCGGATGAAAAGAAAGAAATCAAAGCATATGAAGCATTTGATGATTCGGAAATATTTGGTACAGCACCTAGTTCTGTCACGGATGCTGCTGATGCTGCTGGTGCCTCGATTTTGGCTGCTTTGCTTGGAGGAAAGCAAAGGATGTTGGTTGATGTAAGAGATGCAGAATTGACGAGAGATCCTGATGTTCTGGTGCAATTTATTGAGCTGTCTATCCTCCCCGTCGCTGCTGGACTTGAGGGACTTAAAACAAAAAAGAATAGGGTGAAAATAGTATTTCCTACAGTTTCCATGCTGATGCAGTATAGACGCACTATGGCACTTGCTGCTCCTGAAGTTATATCACTGAGTACATTAGGTTTTGACCCTATAGCAGACGAGGATAATCTTGTTGTGATAATTGCACCGTCACCTGACGATTCAGAAGGATTGGTGGCAATGAACGAATTGCTGATATCCGATTCTCTATTTCAGCCTGTAGTTGTATTAAATCATCACATGGTGCCGTTGAGTGGTCCCGGGGGGGACTATGAACCAATTTATCATCTCCGTCTTTTGAGCGTTCAATATGTGACTGGCGATGCACCTCCACCAGAATGGGAAGATAAAGTCAAAGATAACGCAAGATACAAGCAGCAGGCTGACGATCAAGGCCATGATACATTTCAGCGTGGAGATAAATTACACGAGAAAAAGGATGACTTTGTGGACAGTGAAGAAGATGCTGAACTTCGAGCTGCCATGGAACACGCTCATGAGTTAGGAGTACACCAAGGAGTAACCAGGGCGATGGTTATCAGAGCCTATCCTCGTCCCTGGCACGTGTTTGTTGATACTTCTCCTGACACTGATGCAGATTTCGAAGTCGCCGCAACATTTGATGAATGCCCCACTGCCGACGACGTCAATTATGCAATTATCGAATGTTTAGAAGGGAGTGAACGAGAGGATGAGCTTGTTGCTCAACAGATGCAGGAAGCACTTGAGTCCGGTCAACTGAACACAGTTTCAGATATGTTTCGAATACCAAATATTAATATTGATATGAATGTAGGTCTAAATTTTGACGACGAAGATGACGAAAGCGATGACTTAGACGATTGGAGCCCCTGGGATACTGACACAGTTTAGGATGATGGAGGCAACAGTATCTATGATGATTCAGGATGAATAGAGCAAAACCTAATAAGAATATATTTGTGCATCACTTTTGTGAATGGCAGCCGCATCAGTTTGTGGGCAGATTCAGCCTTATGCACATAGATATGTGACTTTATGAAAAAATGATCTTGTAACAGATTTCTGGATGGAAAATACTTCTTATAATGATTGTTAGACCGCCTTTTCTTTTATCGTTTTTTCGAGATATCCGTCGATCGTTGAAGAACGATCACACACAATATTGCCAACAGTGAGATGGTTTTGCACTGCAAGATCAACTTTGTTTCACTTGGCATTCTTTCGGAACGGCTTTTAGTGTTTGGATTGGAGCTGTGGTGTGCAAAAATACTGTTGCTTTTTGTTTGTGGCTTCATGTGGAAGGTTTTTTGGAAGGAAAATGAATATTGAACTCAAGTTACCTGATAAAAGGTGACTCAACATTAACCTACTGACCTTCAAAAGATCCTCCTTGGTTGAAAAGGATCTTACTACAAGAGATAGCAGATAGTAAACGCTTTACTCCTATCAAAACGCACACTATGTTACGATAAGAATAAACTCAGTCAAATAGGAGCTAATGATCGCTTTCATCGATACAAAACTTTGCAGATTAGCATCTCACTCATGTTGACGACTGCTATGAGCATTTGCCTGTAATTTGTTGCACCAGACTGTTTGGCATAAACTTTTCCTTCATAAAGTGACGCATGTATA
Source organism: Chaetoceros muelleri (assembly GCA_019693545.1). Lineage (NCBI taxonomy): Eukaryota > Bacillariophyta > Thalassiosirophyceae > Chaetocerotales > Chaetocerotaceae > Chaetoceros > Chaetoceros muelleri. Next base: position 19,037 of record JAAMXU010007314.1, on the reverse strand, counting down.
TGATAGGCTCCGATCCAAGGTCTATAGCATCCTTACCGTCTATCTTCATTCCAAGCAACCTTTGAGGAGGAAGATGAGACTTCAACTTAACTTCATCACTCTCTTGAATGACCATGTCCGCAATATCACTCAGTGCATCGAGATCATTCATTTTCATGAAGGGACATGTAGCGCAACCACCAGCAGTACTACAACCTTCTCCTCCAGAAACACCTGGTACGACTCCCATTTGATCATCATCAACACCAGTAACTGCCTCAGATGAGACGGGGAACACAATTTCCGTCTCCACATTATTAGAACTGGAAGAAGATAGGATATCTTGAACGGATTTAACAATCGATGTTACCATTCCTGCCTCTGTTCCCAAAATAAATTTTAATCTGCGTTTTGATTCATTTGGATTGGTACTTGTTGCCCCTTCTTTGACTGCTGAAGCTACTTTTGCAGAAATAAACTTTAAAATATCAGAAGTAGACCCAACAACACCTTGGCCATGTAGACTCTTTTCCATTGCAATCTCAAACATTTCTCCTGGTACTTCCAAATGTGCAGTAACAAAAGCATCTTGATAATTCTCTCTGACTGTGCTTACAACTTCATTTCCAAACATGTGGTGTACGACACAGTTTCCGTGCGGAAAAACATTGATACTGTCCCTGAGCTTTTGAATCGATTGTCTTGTATGCTTTGGATGTAAATCACGGGCAATTTTGTCATCGTCCCAACCAGCATCAAGGATGGCACTGAACATTGTGACAAGATTATGGCCCATATAAGTATCTGGTCCATACATTATGGTGATATTTGGAACTTCTGCTGCCGCCTGAAGCATGGTCGCCATAACATTCGACGATGTACACGTAATTGTTGGCACAATGGAGTTACTCACGGCCTTTGTTTCCAAGCTGGTATTGATGTAAACAACGTGTAGTACATTTTCGTTGTTTTCCTTTCCTTTTTGTAGCCATGCACGATAAGAATCTTTCTCAGCAGACTCTGCCAGTGAGCAACCAATATGCTTGGAGGTAGCTCTGTAAACGGGGATGTGTCCAAAACCATTTCTGGACATGATGGTCGCAACACTTTCTGACATGAAATCTACCCCAAGACAAGCTATGGAAGTTACCCCTTCTTGGCACATTTTCACAGCAAAATCACCCATAGCCAAGGAGTCGGCAATTGCAATACGAGAAGCGTTTGTTTCCTTTAGTTGCTGTTTTTGTATCGATGTCAGTACACCCTGTAGTTCCACATCCATGTAATAATGAGCCACAACACCCATATTTGCTCTTTTCAAGCGCTCGGCTAAAGAATTAACTGCCTCCTCATCGGGCCGGAGATACTGTCGTAAAATGAATTTAATTCCAAATGAATATCAGTTATGATGTTTGATGCATAGATTCAAGCATTTTATAAATTAAATAAAAAGACAGAAAATACACACACACACACAAGTATAGTGTCTCGTCGCATTCATTCTTCATTGACTCACCTGCGCTTGAGATTCCGCAAAGGGGCCCTGAGCAGACAGTGCGCCATCGGATCCAATTACAATGGACGGAAAGATGTCTACTGTCTGATTGTAGGCAGCTGCCGGAGCAGAAAAGGACCTAATCGAAAATGAAGACTGTGTCGAGACCGCAACACTTCCAGTCCAAATCTTTGGGAAGCAAAACATTTCTTTTGATTCTACACTTCTTCTACTACTCCTCGAACATAAAGTTCGACTTGCAGTCCGAAATCTCCCAAGTGAATTTATACGAAACATAGTTATCGTGCAGCGACCCTGACTAAACAGTGTTTTGAAAGTGACGGACCGCAAATAGGTTCTCTCTTGATTGACAATTGATTGCCAATCAATGAATGAGCCTTGCAATATTTACAGTACGCTGATCAAATAATAATATCCAAGATGTCGCATGACTGCGCATTATTGGTACTATACGGGTACACGTACCTACGTTTGCCAAAAGAAGCAACATTCATTCGTGAATACACGTATCGGTATGTTAGTAGTTAGTACGTATGGTACTGCTCTCTGTAACTGACAGCCCATAACCCAAACTATAATTGGTGTTGGTTGCATTGCATCCAACAACAAAATAACGGTCATAAATTGGTACATTGCAACAATCCTGATGGATTATGTATCAATCTTCTTCGATGGGTAGTTTCGGATACATTTGATTGCCTCTACATGAAAGTACTATAATGATCAGAAATTTGAATGGATATACAGTATTAGAATTGCATTACTGTATTGCTATGGACACTATCATCTAGACTACCGACCACCTATCTACTGTACTAACTATCTCCAAAAATGCAGTGATTGATAATCTGACGAAAATCTACTTTTTTCTTGCTTTCTCCTTATTGGCATTCTTGCCCTTGCTACTACTACTAGTAGCTGCCATCAACTCCTTACTATCAATTTCTCCAGCCATCATCCTCCCATCAAATAATATACCTTTCTTTCCTGCATCACTCTTATCTTTTAATAACTTAAACAAAACCTGTGCCTCCCTCACTCTTGAATTCTCAATGCAAAAAGCTTGAACTTGCGCTGATACCAAATCATCCACTTGAACGATACCATTCTGAATCAAATTCTGTAAAAATACAGACACCAACCTCACCATTTTCCGATCTTGTGATAAGGCACATCTCTCAAACAATCCCAAAATAAATACATGCAAGTATTCCGCATGGAGTTTGCAAGGAACCCTCAATGCATCTCTATCCATTACAGAATCATCCCTCATGGCTTTTGGTTTGGCATCGGATCGACTTCCTTCCGAACGTATTCCACCGTCATCCACAGAAGAAGTAGCTGTGGCCAACTTATACACAACTTCCATTGTATTCAATGTCACTTCCAAATTGACCAACTTGGAATGAAACTTGGCAGCCTCTTCTTCATCTTGTATCGTGAGTAGTACCTCAAAGGCTATATTTGGATTATGTTCCACAAGCAGAGATAAATTGTCCAAAGTGACAAACTGTGGCGATTTACTACTACAATTCGATGAAATTCCCATTCCTCTGACCTGACAGTATTTCAAAACAGTAGCTTCTTCTTCCAACTCCAGTGGTTCCATAAATACTTTTTGCAAGAGCCCTTCCATGATGGCAGAGGATGACGACGACTGGAATGCATCATCATCATTATTTGAATCATCCACTATTTGTGACGACATCATGGGTGGCATCCATTGAAATCGAAGAGAGGGATAGGTTGTGTGAAAAAATTGAAGATTCAATTCCGGATCATGGATTTGCCTTTGTTGCAACAGTTCATTGCATATAAATGGTGGGAGAGGTCGATGAAATTGGATATCCAAGGATGGTTGCTGTTGTTCCAATGTTTCCGTCACAATGCATGGATCAAACAAAAGAGCAGGAGGAGACGGAGGAGGAGGAGGAGATGATGATGACGACGACAAATGATCCCTTTCCTGTTTTGCATCATTATTCAGCACTTGTAACAAAGGGAATTGACCCGTGTATGAAATACGAGAAAGAATGTTAACCACGTCATGTTGGTATTTCAGGAAAAATTCTCCAAACGCATGATGCGAAACGTCCCACTCTGACCTAAATGTGCCAAATCCATTTCCAATATCATAAATGGCACATAGGATACATAATTGTTGAGTCGGTGAAAGGACATCTTTTTTCGACTCGAACGTTTGTTGCAGCTCGAGGGCAAATTGAAATCGACTCTGGTGATGAAGAGACGATAAAGCGGTTGTAATCACATGTTCAAACGGGGGAGTATCATTCTCGCATTTTGTGAGAAGTGTTGATAGAGCTTCTGTCATGATGAAAGCCAGAAAAAGGTTGTAGCAAGCAGTGAAATCAATCTCTTTTTTTTTGCAAAGAGGGAGCATATGAATTAGAGAGAAAGAGTAATAAATGTGTGGAATCAGATTGTTTGTTGTTTTTCGTGGTCCCTTCAGTGTGGCCGAAATCTACACGGGGGTACTGTAGTACAGTATTAATCAACAATCGTCCGTACGTTGCCTACGTGTATCTACTACACAGTAACGGTGTGTCTATTAAAAAATCGCTCTCTTCTTCCATTTCTCCTATTGAGGTGAGGAGAAAAAAATATACTTATGACATTCATTTTCACAACAGAGAAAAGAAAGAAAGCACGAACTATCAGCCAAATGTTACGCCTCATACCAAAAACCATCCTTGTGAGAATAACTGATTGTACTGCAGCAATCACAACTGCAACGACGTCGACGACGACGACCAGCAGGAAGATCAACAACGTTGCAGCGACAAGTGTCCAAGTAGATTCTTCTCTCGCTTCGTCGTCGTCGTCGTCGTCGTCGTCGTCTGCCTGTCAAAAGGGTGAATATTTTTACAATCGAGCCAAACACTTTGTAGAACAGCATAAACTATCTCTTGAATTGAAACAAGAAGAAAAGCAGAGACAACAATATGAAAAGAAAAAAAGTGGGATAGCTGTCATCAAGACCATTGCAAGACAGACTCGACAGGAAAGAGATCAACAACAGACACAACAAGTAATGACGGATGGGACCATTGCCGTGACAAACAGGATAGGTACTACTGATCATCATGATGGGAGTCACATAAAAACAGATAATTTAGAAAAGGCTAGAGAATGTATGCAATTATCTGCATTTGTCCATGGTTACAATGATGCAATCGTCTCTCTTGCCAATGATGCTCTCTCCAAACCTCAAATAAATGTTGACAATGAATATAAATATGCATTGAAACAACAAGATAGTGTTCTTTTCGATATGAATGAAATAAGGAAAAGTGGTAAGAAAAGTGGTGCTCATGTGGCCATGAAATTGTATCAATGGGCAGGGCAAAGAGGGAGCAAAGAAGCATGGTTTAATCTGGGTCACTTGTTGTGGACTGGTCATGATTTGAACGAAACTTGCACCATTTTACCGAATCCTCAAGAGGCAATAGAGAGTTTTGAAAAGGCTGTGGATTTAGGAGATGATGATGCGAGATATTTCCTTGCCGTGCATTATTTGGGACAAGAATCTGAAACTGTAAAAAGACGTGGGTTGGCATTGGTGCAAGAGGCTGCAGATCATGGGCATGGGGGTGCCCTATATTACCTTGCACTATTGTATAGAAATGGTGAGGAGGAACTTGGCATTGATCCATGTTTGTCTTTGTTTCGAGAATATCTCGATGAGGCTGCAGACCATGGTGATGCTGATGCGTTATTTTTGAGGGCACATTGCATGTTTCATGGGGAAGATGGGTATGACATGAATAAGTTACAGTCGTTGGAAGGCTTTTTAGACGCAGGAAAGGCTGGCAATGCTGATGGCTTTGTTTCGGCAGGGGCGATTTATCACCATGGAGGTATCAATGTGAAACAAGATCAAAGAAAGGCATTTGAACTTTACCAACAGGCTGGAGAGATGGGGAGTGCTGAGGGGTGGAAGAATGTGATTGCATGCTACTTACTAGGAGAAGGTGTACCAAAATGTGAAAAGACCGCACAATACATTCAAAAGACTATTCTTAATTGTGTCATAAAGGATGATGACACCACCAAAGACAAACGATAACCGAGGTTTGGACCCTCTACCTCCGGTTAAAAAGGCTCCGTCCAAATACTATTGCTTCCCGTGAGTCATTGTGAAACTTTTGGGATAAATTTCAGATAAGCAACTGTGCATTTTGACTTTTTGTTCCACCATCTGATTAGCTTCCTTGCTGTAATGCTTCATACCCATCTTGACTAAATCTGTCTTTTTATTTATAGTAACTGACCGCCTCAAATAATCGTGTGTTCCTGCTTGTCTTCGACTGCCCACAACTGTAATGGTTCGATTGGTGTTCGGATCCTTATAGATGCCTCTCTTAGGGTATCCGTCATTTATTGTAGACTTGACTCCGCATTTGAGTGCTCCAGGTCCTGTGATTAGGGGAACAAGTTGCTCGGAAATGCTTTGTACTTCCATCAATCGTGAAATTGCATGTTGCACAGCATGATACATTACTGGATGATGAGGAGAGGCTGCATATTATTCACATTCATGGACGTTTCACAAGGAATCAGAAAAAAACATCAGGGAGAATGCTAGGAAAACAGAAAAAAAGTCAATCAAAGCTAGCTTACCAGCAAAAAAGTATTGCGATGGGAATCCACCGCCTTCTTGTTCAAAAAAACTATCCACATCATCAGTTATTAGAGACGCGTTCAGAAATCTCGGGCCTGGTTCGTTATCAAGATCCGTGTAGATACCTCCATACTCCCATATGACTAAATATCTCCACAAATCAGCCATGCCTGCTCCCGTGGCGATACACAATCTTGCTTCCTGTAAAAGAGGAAATTCGGGCCATTCTTTACTCAGCAAGCGATCTACTGCAGCATCGTCGTGAATAAAAAGAGAATACCCTTCGAACTTCCATTTGTTTATACTTAACGTATAATTTCCTGTGAAACACCGAAATTTGCTTGTCATGTGAACAAATTTAGGGATCTTGCGACCTTTGACGATGCTCCCCTCATCGTAGTTGCTCCCAATAAAAATTGGAGGTTTGACGCAAGTGGAGTTTTGAGTCGCGTAGCCAACCACATCGAGCAAAGAATCGACATCCACCTCATAAGAATCTCTTTTCAATGCCGCTCTATTTATGCATTTTTCTTGTTCTGGTACAGGTATCAATTCCAGTTCCATTCCCTTCAGAGTATCATTCTGGAAATCAACAGGTTTCAGAAATTCTTCGACAGTATTAGAAGAAAAAGTACGAATCTGCGTGATGGTGCCATTGAGTTGTCCCGTTTTGTCTGTCAATACTGATCTCTCTTGTAATTCATGCAAAGGCTTCATGAAACTTGCCGCAAAACCAAAAATATCACTCCGTTTCTCCCAAGTATATGGAAACAAAGGCGTATAATCCACAAATGGCACAGTTAGGAATCTAACAATGGCAGCATAAACTGCCCAATGTCTTGCCTGGCATGCAAGAAATCGAGGATTTGTAGTATTATCTCGCGTCATCTCAAATAAACATTCGTCTTCATGACTTATTATTTGTCCCTCGTCAAATTTAGGTCCGGGAATATGACCCATATCCACAACTATTCCACCATGATCCCATAACAACAATAGTTTCGCCAGGTCGTTTTTCGCCATGGAGTCAAATGCACATTTGTAAGTAGATGCAACAGCTGGCCAGTCTCTTCTATCACGAGACATGTATTCATCTATGGATTGTTGATCGTGGTAAAGTATGGAATGGTCTTTGCTCACACTTTCCCAGCCTGCATTGTGGACTTGTGCTACTTCTTGCGGCACACACCTTGATCGAACTACAAAGTGTATTTTCCGAGGTATGTTCCTATCATCATCTTCTTGGGATAAAATCTTATCTCTCAGCATGACAGTGTTAGGATGAATACTCTCACAAGAGACACTATTGCTTATTTTTTCTGTTTTGGATTCTGCGTAGTAATTCTTTCCAAAATCATTTTCTTCGTCTTCAACGCTTATTATGACCGACGTGTTCTTTCCATCTTTCAGTATTGTATGATTATCTAGAGTGTTCAATCTCGGCTGAACGTTGGAGGTTGCATTTAAGCTTTGTGGTTTTTGATAAAGCGCATTACTTTCCTCGGAAGTAAACATATAAGAAGAAGTAAGGACGGATAATTTTAGAACGGAAGTAATGCCCAGAGTCCCACAAAAAATGAGTATTGCGAGGGATTTATTGTCATGCCATCTCTTGCTCCAGGAAACTTGATGTTTTGCGGATTGTGTCTTCATCTTTTGTCGTGAATATCCACGACTATACTTTTAGTGGTCAAGGAAGGATAAAAAAGGGTATAAAACTACTCGTTGTTGGAGCAACCGCATCAAGACTTCTTGGATGTTGCAACATGTCATGAAAATGCTGTTTGGGCGAAATGACTGAAAATCTATGAACATTAATTTGATGAAACTGCCGTACGTTGAATTACGCTACTGTACGTACAGTACTATGATAGTACCAACGGACACACCACGGATAATCATGTTCGTACAGTATCCGCATCATCCAGCCCGGGTACGTGTACTACTAGTACACTTACTACTGTAGAGAGAGGGAATAAACGTTCAACGATCGGTCATTGCTCCTCCTCCTCCTCCTCCTAACATATCACAATATCACACATCATATATTTTATACATTATCATACACTATTACATCCACAAAGTAAAATCTATTATCAAAAGCTACGGATGACTGACACATCCCCTTGAGATATCATGGTAACTATAGATGAAAGTAAAATGAAGCGTCTCCGGCGCAGAAAGGGGACACGACCGTCTACTCCTTACCTTTCCTTTGGGACCAAGTCAACGCTGTGCCTCGCATTGTTTGCCATTGTTTATTTCATTAGCATGATGTTTTTCCAACCCGTACTACACGATGAAACCAAGATTGAGCAAATCAAACGTGCCAAGGAAAATATCATTAGTAGAAAAAATGAAATAGTTGGGAAAATGAGGGACGAGGGCCGCGCTTGGAAAAAGGAAATTCAGAGGGTTCGAGGAAGAGATCGATTGGGGATTGATAAAGAACTCATGGATAAAGCTTGGCAACAATTTCTAAACGAAAAGCATCCAAACGGCGATGACAAGACGGGAAAAGATGCTGATAAAGAAAAAGTGCCAAGAGTCAAAGTTACACCTCTCCGAAATAATGTGAAACGCGATAAAGATGATAAACCAACTACTGGCTTTGTAGTTTTGGGAATGCATCGATCTGGAACATCCATGTTATCCGGCTTGTTAGTTGATGGTTTTGGATATCAAGTTGGTGCACCCCTTATTCAACCCAGTTTTGACAACGAAAGAGGATTCTTTGAGCTTTTGCCGGCAGTTTTACAAAATGATGAGTTTATGTATAATCAAAACGTTAATTGGGCAGCCAATGTCGGAAAGTATGATTACAAGCGTGCATTGGACGAAACGAAAAAGGGAAACATTCCAACGGAAAAACTTGAAAAGGTTTTAAACATTTTGAACAATCCAGAATATGTACCCTGGCTCCAAAAGGATCCTAGAATGTGCATTACCCTTCGAACATGGTTACCGTATTTAAAGTCGAAACCAGCCGTGATATTCACCTATCGTCATCCGCTGGAAGTTGCCATGTCCTTGCACAAACGTGAGGCTGGATTTACCATTCTTCGTGGATTGCGATTGTGGATATTGTACAATAAAGCAGCCATTCTTAACTCGGCAGATCTGTGTCGTGTATTCTCGAGTAATGTTGCCGTATTTTCGAATCCATTGGCAGAGACCAAGCGCATTGTGGATGACTTGACTCACAAATGCGGTGTTCCTGCCCCTCCAAAGATAATTACGCAGGATGTCGTGGATGGCTTTGTCGATCCAGATTTACAGCACAATAAGAATAAGGATAGTGCCAAGAATGATAAAAAGGTTTTGGAAACTCGAGGTGATTGTGAGATACAAGACTACGATAGTTTGTTGGATCCTTCCGATCAAACAATGAGAGAAAGGGAGATGAAACTTTATTTGATTGCCATGAGGATTTATTGTGATCTTCAGAGTGGAAAGGCCTACATGAATGACTACGAATGGCCGGAATTGTCATAAGATATATGAATGAAAAGAAGCAACTAATATATTCACAAACAAAACAGATTCCATATGAAATAGAAACTTTGTATTTTATACAATTTTAATCCTCATTGTTCATTCGTATGCACATCTTATCTGTTCAGACCTCTCTCTCTTTTGTCCGTTCGCCGTCACGTCAATACATGTTAAATTTTTTTGAACATGACCATACTGCTGTCTCTATAAATTGCCAGATGTCTTTTGACCACACACGGGTAGAACATGCCGTGAATCAACGATTCTCTCAACACAATCAACATCTTCCATCTTTTGGTTCCACATATGACGATGATCGCTGTCTTCGACGTAAAATCGATGGTCTATCCTATCATCTGCAAAATATGCATTATCTGGATGCAAATGTCGAATCCAGTCTTCGTAAACTGCCCCAGGATTGTTTATAAGAAATCCGTCCAGGTGCTCTTTTAAAAGCCGAGTACATGCATCCCTTGCTTCCTTCACCAGTTCCTTTCTCTTCATTTCTTCCATGTTCTCTTCGTTGACGTGCTCTAGCGCATACGCTATTTCTTGCTGTTTTTCCATTTCATCAATCAGGTGTGCGAGATTGATTTTTTGCAATGCGTTTCCTACTCGTTGGAGGGTCTTCATTTCAAACAAACAAATAAGGGATTCTTTCTTGATGTATAAGTTAGTGGTGCGAGTGTTATTTGAAGTGTCTATGTGAGTGAGTAATTGAGTAATGATCAATCTTGGTCGATTTGTTTCTGTAGGTAGGTAGGTGTATTGTGTGTATTCTTTCGTGTGTTTGTGTGATTGATTGATTTCTCTTGATTCTTTTTTCTCTCCACTCTTTCTTTCTTGCTCTTGCTCGATGCGCTTCTTGCTGATGAGAGATGTCCTTCGTAATTACTTGTACGTAAGCATGCAGACATCTTGAATGATGAGCCCCCTCTTTCCTTCTAATTTTGGTCGGTTACGGCTCCCCCCTAGCTCTAGAGGGGGAACTTGATGCATCTTGGTTTTTCGTTTTCCGTTTTCCGTTTTCCGATGCGCTCTCAGTTTGCGAAGTTCAAAGCCCAACCAAAGTCAGTTTGTCTTTTTGTTTACACAAACACATCCATCCATCCCATGAATCAGCAGGAGGCAGAAGACATCTCACAAAAAGCTGAATTACCAGTTGAAACTCAGGAGGCTGGCTTGACCCATAACAACAACGCTGACGTTAATGCTGACGAGGCAACGCAAGAGGAGGTCCGTGGTAATGAAGAATGGGAAGTCCAGCGTGATCACCACAAAGCACTCGCAGACGCTGCCTTCCGAGCGGTGGACTACTCAACTGCCATACAAGAGTACACAAATGCTATAACCCTTGATCCTGATTTTTATATCTTGTATTCGAATCGATCGGCTGCACATCTTGCGAATGGGGAAAAGTCCAAGGCGTTGGCGGATGCCAAAAAGTGCGTGTTGCTCAAGCCCGATTTCGTCAAGGGTCACAATAGACTTGCTGCGAGTATGATGAGTTTAGGGCGCTGGAATGAAGCTCGAAGTGTTTATATGAATGTTCTTTCTTCATTAGATAAAGAAAATGAGGTGGCAAAGAAGGGATTGGAAGATTGTAGACTGGGAGAACAAAGGAAGCGGGAGGCTGAACTAGAAATGATTCGATTGGCGGAGGAGGCCAAGCGCGAGGCAGCAATAGCAAAGAAAAATAATGTAAATGATAACAATGAATCGAAAATAGATGTTTCAGAAAATTCCCCAATTCAGGGTGAAGATGGAGGTCAGGATGATGAAGATGATTTATTGAATGAGTTCTTTGACGAAGTAGAAGATGCTGCAAAGGGTAACAGTGTACAGGGTGCAAAAGAAGATTCTGAAAATGACGTTCCAGTTGAAAACAAAATTCAGATACAGTTGAATGATCTTGGTGACACCCAGGCGCAGATTCAAAGGTTGTTGAGACCTAACCATGAATGGTACAACTTGAATCCTTTCAAGGTTTTGGATATATCACACGAGGCTCCAATCGATATACTTTCTCGACGCTACAAGGCACTGAGTCTTTTGCTGCATCCAGACAAGGTCAAAAATATATCAAATCAAAGTGATTCAAACATTGTTGTAAAGGCTCAAGAAGCATTTGAGTACGTTAGAAAGGCGATGAATTCATTGAAAGATGAGACCAAGGCAAAGTATTTCAAAGAACTTGTGGAGCAGGGATTAAAGCAGGGGAAAAAGGATTTTGAGAATCATAATCCGAACCACTCGTCATTGGAACAATGTCAAGAGAAAGCTGTCATGAAAATATTTGCAGAAATTGAGAGAAAGAGGCGAGATGTGGAACGACGAAAACGTAATCAAGAGAAGAGAGAAAGGGAACAGGAAGACGCTGAAAAGGATAAACTCAAGAAGGAATTTGATTTTGAGAAAAAATGGAAAAATGATGAAAGGGTTGAGAAAAGGATTGGGAATTGGCGAGATTTCAATCAGGGAAAAAGAACCAAATATTAGCAATCCATCTCTATCTTCTAAGATACAGTACGAACCAATCATTTATTTATACCAATTAGGTCTCTCCCAAACAAAGTTTTGGCTTCATTTGGAACGTCTTTTCTTACGATCAAGCTTGTCCTGGGCTTTGTCCCTCATTTGCTTCGTTTTAAATGCAATGAAATTTTTGTAGTAATCCTCCTCTTCATCTCCCGTCAAGATGGAAGCTTTTTCTACCTTTGCATCGCCAATTGTCACAGTTCCATCGTTTAATTGTGTAGCAAATTCAGCAATTTTATCACTTGGTTCGCTGAAGCGAATTTTTCCGTCCTTGTCCCCTCTTGAATAATCAGCTCGTGCTTCAACACCTTCGCCTACATTTTTCTTGACGACGTCAAGTAGCATTTCTCTATCACAAGCTTCTGGTAATCCCTCCAAGGAAATAACGCATCCCTTCTTCCAATCAAGCTTGAACTCGATAGCTTCGATTTCTTCACGTTCCTTTGATTCTTCTTCTTCACGAGCTCTCTTCGCCCCGGCTTTGGTCTCTTTCTTCGAACCTTTCTCGGCTGCTTTCTTATCCAACCACTGCTGCATAGATTTCACCGTTAGTTCATTATCCCCGAGCTTCAGTGTTTTCACAGGTTTGGCATCACCATTTTCTGAAGAAACGCAAAGTTCTGCCACTGCTTTTTCCATACTCTCGACATTTGCGAATTCCACGAATCCCTTTCCTAAAGCAATTCGCTTACCCTCTTTCTTGTCATAATTGGTGGTGAGTCTGACCAGCACAACTTTTCCAAATTCCGAAAATAGTTTCTCAATCTCTTCTCTACTGTGCACATAATTACCATCCTTGGTGGGAATGTTTCCGATACGAAGCGATACCTTAATATTATCCTTCAGCATGTCTTCAGTAAAAGGCTCGATGCGAGCGATTGCAGTTCTTGCTTCATTCAGTTTAAGTTGAGGCTGTGCAACTTTCTCAACGGCATCGGCAACAATAGAAGGGTCGGTGCTTATGCTCTTGATTGTGTTAAACTTTAGAAGTGTATCGATGTCCACAAATCCGTCATGTTCCTTGTCCATGACAATTCTTCGTAGGAATCTATCCATTCTCAAGTTCGCGTCAGAGAAGAAAAACCCTAGACGTTCTGCTATCTTTTCTGCGTCGTTACTCATATTATTGTATGATTATAGATTTATGTGTGATGATTCTCCCGTGAAGTGAAGTTATTATTTTAGGAACGAACTTAATTTTCAGCAAAAGTCTTTGTTATGGATCATGTATGTGGTGGTTGGTAGTGATCATCGAGAAACTTGTACTACACAGTAGGTAAGTACTTAGGCAACACATGATGGGTGGATGTGAAGCCGTGTGAAGATCGTATGGGGTAACGGGTAACCGTATCAGTTTGGGTCATAAATGGAGCCAACGCTTGTTTCATTTTTTATTACTCCGTATTTTTCAGCCCCTGCAGCCTGATATAACTAAAACTGATTCTTGAAGCGAAAAACAGAATGTAATGAATATTGTTAGCATAGTTACTTATTTGCTAGAGGAAAATGCAACATCAAAAACATTGGCATAATCTTCAGCAAAGAAAATCTCTAACCCATCTTTGAGGTAATCCGGCATTTCATCGTAATCTCTTTTATTCTGCGCCGGGAGAATTACACACGTTATTCCTGCTCTTCTTGCGGCCATAATTTTCTCTTTGATCCCACCAACTGGCAAAACTTTGCCCGTTAAACTGATTTCCCCTGTCATTGCCAAATCATTTCTAACGGGTTTGTCTAAAGCTAGAGACAACATCGCTGTAGTCATTGTAATTCCAGCAGATGGTCCATCTTTGGGTGTTGCTCCTTCAGGAACGTGCATGTGGATATCATTGTTATCAAAATAAGATGAATTGGGGTCTATATCTGCTAGTCTAGCTCTAGCAACTGTGTAGGCAATTTGTGTGCTCTCTTCCATAACTTTACCGAGCTGTCCGGTGACTTTGAGTAAACCTCCACCTCTGGGTTTTCCTTCTGAATCGCTACCTCGTTTTATGGCCTGGGTTTCAATATACAAAGCAGAACCTCCCATGGATGTCCAGGCTAATCCCATGACTATTCCGTGCGGTAAAGGATCTTTGTCATAAAGTCTATCTGAGGTGAATATAGGCTTTCCGACATATTCTTCGAGATTGTCTTCACTGACGACCCACGTGTTAGATTTCCTCTTACTATCTTCTGTTAGCTCAGCACCTTCTTCTTCAGCGACAACTTGAAGTGCAAGTTTCCTTGATATTTTCTCAATATATTTGTTCAAGTTCCGAACACCTGCTTCTCTGCAATACCATCGAACAAGATTATCGATAGCGGATTGTTCTATAGATAGCGATTGCGGGATATTTTGCTTCGATGTCACTCCGTTTGCTTCCTGCTCTTCATCCTCTGATTTCGATGCATCAGTAAGAAGTCCACTTTCGCGCAACGCTTTGGGGACCAAGTACTGTTCGGCAATTTTGATTTTTTCAGGCACGTCATAACCTGAAAGCCTTACTACCTCCATTCTATCAAGGAGTGGCCCAGGAATAGTCCCAAGGTCATTTGCTGTGCACATGAACAGAACCTTACTCATATCAATAGGCGCATCCATGAAATGGTCCAAGAATGCGTTGTTTTGATTTGGGTCTAAGAGTTCAAGTAGCGCGGCAGCTGGATCCCCTCTATAGCCCATTCCAAGTTTATCAATCTCGTCAATAAGTACAAGTGGATTCATCGTGCCTGTGGTCTTTAAACATTGTACCATCTTTCCAGGCATACTCCCGACATAAGTCCTACGGTGACCTTTAATCTCGCTGACATCACTGAGTCCACCCACCGAAAATCGGAAAAACTCCCTTCCCAAAGCCTTCGCCACTGACTGAGCAATTGATGTCTTTCCCACACCTGGTGGTCCGACCAAGCATAAAATCTTACCTTGAATCCCACCTTTCAATTTTCCAATTGCGATATATGCCAGAATCGTATCTTTCACTTCATCCATACCATAATGATCTTTGTCAAGGATGACTCGAGCCCCCTTTATATCAAAGTTCTCTTTGCTGCATTTCCCCCATGGGACGCTTGTCAACCAATCAAGGTAGCTCCTCGTTACGTTAAATTCGGAAGAGTTCTTTTCCAGGGTGGATATTTTTTCCATTTCGGATTCAATAATTTTCAGTATCTCATCCGGTATCGGTTTATATTCGGTAATTTTCTTCCTATACTTTGCAAGTAGAGCTTCCTTGTCGTCTTTTTCCACACCCAACTCTTTTTTGATCAATTTCAGCTGTTCATTAAGCATGTACTTTCTCTGGGTTTCGGTCATTTTCTCCTCGATTTTTTTAGATATCTCCTGCTGCAACTTGGACAACTCACGTTCCTTTGATAGTAACTCAAGTGCAATTTGCAGTCTAATTTCAGGATCCTTCTCCTCCATGATGTCTTGTAAATCAGTAGCAGAACCGGTGGTTAAACTTGCCACAAAATCTGCTAGACGAAAAGGATCATTTGCATCCACTCGAAACGGAACAAAAGTTGCATTTTCTCTAAAAAGAGGGTTATGTTGAGCAATATCTCGAACTGTTTTCAACACTTCATTCGACAAGGCACGTATAATATCATCTCTAGCAGAATCTTCGCCCATTTTATAAGTCATTCGGGGCCAATGAGAACAGGTCACATCAATTGGCGGACCGATATTATCCACCGTTTCTAGGTCAATTCGTCTATGTGCTAACAGTAGTACAGATGCAGTTTTTCCTCCCCCAAAAATGGAGTCGTTCTTTTCTTCTTCTTCATTCATCACGTCGTGATTCTGATTTCCAAAATGTCGAGTGATCCTATGAATCTGGGCAAGACTTCCAACTTTGAACAAATCAGATGGATCTGTTATGATTTCTGGATGTTCCAACAAAACTCCACCTTCGGTGACTCCATTGGGATATTTGCTCCTGAGAAAGACGCCAATGTAACCACCGGGTCCTGAGGACCCCTTGATCTTTTCCAAAGCATGAATCGTCTCTTCATCAGTCACAGTAACAGACGTAATAATCCCAGGAAACAATGGTTTGTTGATCACAGGGAGAGCGGTAAGATGAGGGTATCTAGGAGCCTCGTCTCCAAAACCAAGACGCATAGGGAGTGACGACGCATTTGATACAGTGGGTTCCGAGGGATCATCATTGGACGATTGATCCTTGGTTTCGACAGATTTTCCCTTTTTGTCGTTTCCGTTTCCTTTATTACCGTTGTCAGTGTCGCCGTTGCCCCAAAAGAATCTTCGTTTGGCCGTAGAGGGGAAACTTAGGGATGATACACAGCTTGTCGCTCGACGGAACAACAAAGAACTGTGACAAGTACGAGTAGAGGCGAGCATGGGATGGATTGTAGTTCTTTGTGTGAATAATTGGTGCTAATTACTAATGGGAAATACTCTCACGTAGATACATTAATAAATGAATCTTACTATGAAAATACATTCCTTTCGAATAAAAACGATAGAATGTATTTTCAATGAGTTCAGCGTTGATGAGTCGGTCGGTGTGCTGTTCGCTGTTAGTGAAAGAGTGAAGGGCGAAGGGCGCAAAGTCCATGCAGTTTCTTTCGAATTCTTGCCCCATCCGCATCGAGACAGAGTACTGGTACCTGGTACCAGTACGATAGAGAAAATACGTACGCACGTACTTCGTAAGAGCAACTTGATGAAACTCTAAAATCAGAAATAGGTCATATTTCTAAAATATATATACGGGGAGTATTTATCTAATCCAAAATAATATCTATTCCTTGTCATTGGCAGAAATTTCTTTGAGGATATCCTCAAAGTTAGCGACAGCACAAATACCAGGATCTCTCCAACGGAAAAGCTCCTTTTCAGTCTCACAATCAATTACAACAGCCCCTCCCAATTGAGTTAAAACACCAGCCTTGAGAGCCTCTTGGCTTGGTGCAAGTTCCTTCCAATTTTTGATTGATATATCCACCATATTTTGCAAACGCAACGTTGCGAGTTCCAAAGGACGACGTTCCCATCCTCCAACATATGGCAACTCCTTGAACTTGTTCACCTTGACTTGTCCTGATTCATCGTCCAACTCAAGAGCATTGTCGGGCCACCTTCCTTTTCTCTGTCCGACTGCTAGAGCATCCTCAATCCATGGCTGCGCATAAAATGGATTCCCAATATACCCTCCAATCACAGCGGGTAGAGTAGCCCAAGCACCCAATCCCCAGAGCATGCCAAAGAGCTTCAAATAAGGCAACATTTCGTCATCGTCAGGTTTCCATCCTCTTCCGACTCCAAAAGCACGACCGGCTTCTCCAGTTGGGTCAACAAATAATTCAATGACAGCATCATCGCTAGTTGCATCTGTTTTCAGATCGAGAATTTCCACTAGTTTCGTTGCCGCCTGAGTGTCACAATTTAGTACGAGCCCTATCTTGTTGACTCCCTTCTTGATTAATTCTGGGAGGTAAAACCGTAGTCTCTGAACATATTCAATAGCGTTAAAGTCGGCAGCATATGTACCAAGAATCAACATAGATTTATCAGTTCCAGATTTAAGAAAATTTGATAATTCTATCATTTCATTGGTCTTGACGGATAAAACTGTTGATCCTCGAAGCCGATCGAGTGACGATCGCTTCAGAGCTTGCGTACTAGTGATTGGTGGTAATGACTTCGTGGCAACTTCTTCTCGAGTGTCTTGCAGTTGTACCTGGCTGCTTTTGATTTCAGAAGACTCCTCTTCTGAATCCTCTGATGACAATGGGTTTTGTTCTGTCAAAGTTTCAGAGGATCCAAGCCTTTGTGCTTCGTCCTCTCCCTTGGATTCGTAAGACGACGACGCGAATAGTTTTGCACGATGTGGCGTTGAAATCCTTCCAGCAATCCAAACATTATGACTCGCGAGAGTTCCTACATGAATATTGAATGCTGATGAATAGAAGAGTGTTGATAGAGTGAATGCTGCAGTCAATTGAGTTGATAATTTCATCTTGAATGATTTTTGTTGTGTGTTATCATGTAGTCAAGATTCAAGATTTTTTTCTCTTCTGTTTTCTGCCCGTACCGTGCCTACTCTGTGTGTGGGTGTACCGTTTGTAAATGACTCAGAAAAAAATCTATTTTCATCAAATTTTATCTAGATTATTTAACGGAATCACGTACGTACAAGGGGATTTAGCTCAGTTGGTAGAGCGTCTGCTTTGCACGCAGAAGGTCGTGAGTTCGATTCTTGCAATCTCCATCCTTTTGTGTTTTTTGGTTTTTGCTCTTGTTTCAGCAGGCAGCAGTGTTTTAGCAGCCTTGCTTTCAGAAAAGAAACAAAGCATCAATCTGGTATATCAAGATGGCATAATCTTGTTTTAGAAGAAAACTACTCTACTTTGAAACAACGTCCTTATCCTACAGTATGGTGACAAAACTATCCTCTAACAAAATACTAGAGAGCCTACATACAGTACTACCTGCCTTTTCCACAACATCTTATAATGTAGATCTGTTGGTCAGCAGCAGTACACTTAGCTAGTAGTAACAGCTAGTAACTACGGGTAGCTAAGAATGGACAGTGGACATCCATGATCCATCAGACACCACCATTCAATGACACTACATAGAGTGTACCGGGTACTGTCAGAAGCAAGCAGGGTGGCAAGAGTCAGTAAAAGTATTCTTCCTTGCAGGTTATGCCGTGGCCTCTGGTTTCTATCCCGCCAACCAGGTATGTAGTATGTGTATGTAGCTGATAAGTACTTGTACGTGTAGTACGTCACAAACGAAAATCGAGGAAAAAGCGAAAAACGAACAAAAAACACCTCACATTAAAAACTAATAAGTCGGTTGCTTCTGCAAAGATTGGACTTCGCCCTCCACAATCTTTGTAGGCGCCG
>JAAMXU010007182.1:0-44331 GCA_019693545.1 Chaetoceros muelleri | reverse complement strand
GAGCTCAAGGCGAAGCTAACACACACCCACTGTCAGGGGGAACATGAAATGGGATTGCTAATGCATGAAGGTTGATTGTTGTGCAGGAGTGTCTTTACAAATTTCAATCGGAAGCGACTCAATAATGTATGTAACGCCATCATCTATGTTGGGGTCGGATTGTATTCTTAGCAATATATAGTTTGTGTTTCATGTAGTTGGTTGTCTTAATTGATTTTGTGTTGCCACTTTGATGGTGTCATCTCTCTCGCTTTTTTTGCGTTTTTGTAGACATTGGATAGATGGATGTAAAATGGTGACTACGATACTAGAATGAGTTGAGACGAGGGATGATGGGATCAGAGTGTCTGTTTTCTTCCTTTGTGTCCTTGGACTAGAAACATCTTCTTTTCATCACAAGTGTCCATCCAATTGATAATCTTCGAGTTTTTTAATTGGGCCTATAGCTGGATTAATAAGGACGCCACTCATTGTACACTAGAGAAAGCAATAACATGATGCATGACGTCAAAGATTCTTCCAACAGCGACATTCATTCTTTTCGTTTATTACACCTTATGTTTAACTGCATCGAATTTGAAATCGGCCACTCTTTGCAATATTACGGACTCCTTTGTACGGTTTGTAATATTCTCCTGTGATACTCAAACCACCAACACTCAAACCACTTAAAGACGCGGAAGGTATTTTCCAGGTAATCCCAAGTGGTGGATTTTCATCCGGTCTTCTTGCAGATTCCAGCTTCATTTCTCCAGTGAGTTGAAGTCTCATCTTATCATCCAAGTTCCCTACAGTCCATTTAGCAATTTTGCTGGCCTCGTCGTAAAGAACCTGTCCAAAATTTACTTTCAAGTTAGCTGTCTTTACAATTTTCGGGAATGGAATTGTCACAGATACTTCTTCGATCGTTACACTACTTTTCCTTGATTCCATATTGAACAATGTGCTGATGGAACGTGCGCTCAATTTAATATCAATCACACCAATCATTGTACTTCCAGCTGTACTACCAGTCTCATACCGAAAAGAAGGTGTACATATAATTGGTGGTGTAAAGCCCATTTTCAACACCGATGGCCTCACCCTATACCTCATCAAATTAAAATTTCCATCTGGAGGCACAAATGAAATAATACTATCCGCCTCATATCTTGCATATCGAACGCAGGGATGGAAAGAACAATCATCAATAATTGTTGGGTCCTTGAAAGTAAGCAACAAATCTGGTATGCCACTAAGTTTCGACTGAATTTGTATGCAACCTGCAACATCAAAGGATATAACATTTCCAACTGCATCCAATACCGCATCAACTTCTTCGATTATATCAAGGTAAATTTCATTTGGATTATGACGCACCCCTGCTCTACGCCATGGAATGTTAGGCAGGGTCCCCGAAGGAGCCCTTGTGTTCGTATCGGATACTCCTCCTGTGACCACTGAAAGCAACTGGTATTTCATCATACACAAACAAATACACATAAGAACGCAATGAAAATACAATTCAAAACAAATGAATGCAAACAATATCCATGGAATAAAGATTGGTACATTCAACGTTCAACGCACCTTTCCCATGACGTCTGGCGGACGTATTATCGATTGCAAAGCGTTCGGCTCTGTCATCAAGGGCCAACCGTAGTCTACCATTTCTTCCAGGAGTTGATAGACGGTACTAAAATTATCCTTGATGGCACTCTCATCGGCGGGACTTCCAAAATATTCCACAAACATATCTGCAATTCGATGAAGAAATTCAATGACTAACAAGGGTGAAATTTCATCAGGGCACGCCGCCAAGTAGGACAGACCGTCTCTCAATATGCTAAATAAAAATATACTTTTTTCACCCCCCACCGTGTTACTTTCATTGTTGTTTGGTATATGCTCCATGGGTATTTCCATGATCGGGGGGACAGTATCGTACAGAGGAAGCGGGTCCGAGGCTATAGCAGTGCTTGCGGTAGAAACTCCACCATGATGATTCAAGGACACCGATGCTCTTTCCCAAAAATGGTCACATACAGATCTTGGCGTCACGCCTCGAAAGTGTCGTTCGATTAATATCTCACCCGTTGGAGATAGAATGAATAGCGATTGAATCATAATGAAATAGATGAATGTAATGTGATGTATATATGTATGTATACGATGTGAATGTACAGTTGTTGAAGGGGTTTGATTTGCGATTTGCGGCGTTCTTTGTTGTCTGTTGTTTGGACTCTGTTTGCTGTTTGCGCTACAGTACTGTACTGTATACTGCTACAGTAATCCGCTATGCGTTTCCTCTATTTGCGCCGTGAGCCGTGACACTGAACTGTCCAAAACACACAGAAACAATTATACTGGAGTGTAGTGTACATAATGGCATTGGAGGATAAAACACAATGAGTGTGATTTTTTACTTTTTACAACATCACAAAATATATATGCAAGACACAAGATGTCAAGCAAGAGGTGTAGTTTGCCTTTGTCAACTTCTTTTTTTCACAAGGAAGAAACAACCATTACTTTATAGAGGTATCAACTGTAAAAATTAGAATTCCACATTGCTGCTGCGCTATGATCTTCTGCCATGGGATGGTGCGGTGCAACACGCAACAACACTTTTTGTGCGTGGAATCCAACTTTGGAATCACACTTATTTTTCGACGAACTGATTCAATGCGCATCAACATCCTTCCCCTTCAATCTTTCTTCACGCTTCCTACGGACATCCCAATTGTAAATTCGACTAATGTTCACTTCAGACGTTATAATTTGATTCCTAACCAATGCCAAATCTTCTTTTGTGTCTTCCAAGTCTTGTGTTGCCTTTTCAAGCTTACTCCCCAATAATTCAATAGCTTCATCGTAGGTATATTCCAGCATCACATTGGCTCCCAGCCAAAGATTCACAATGCCAGATGCACAATCTACAGTGGCTTTGGAATATAGCAAATCTGCTAGATTGTAGCGTGTTGTGATGGTTGTTTGCGAGGCCGATTCTTTGGATTTCAAAAATTTCACCAGCTTGAGTGATTTTTCAATCTCTGGAACTTTGCTTTGGATGAGTTTTGCTATCCAATAAATACAAGATGTGATGTGCATACATGATATATGAGATATTGCAACGTGAAACAGGGCATCCAATGCGTGAGACAATAATGGCCCGGTGTACCGTGGATGTAGGATTTTTGAAATTTGAATTTAAATAATATTGGACTCTCCGCAAAAGCAGAAAACAGACAATCGATTTCAAACAATAACATATACCAATCGTACCTCTTTGCGCCAATGTGCCCTCCACACCTTTTAATTTTGCAAAGAAATCGCTAAAGGCTCCAATCATGAGTTCCGCACTTGCGGGGGGATCGAATGATTGAGAAAATGCATCAATGTCCTCTATAAATTTCACCTTGGGGATGTCTCTGGAAGTGAACCCTTCTGTAATGGATTGAAAGGATAATGATGTTTGGTCAGCCTCTGCGGTGAATGTTGTTTCGTTTTTGTTGTCGCTGCTACTCATTGTTGTTTTGTAGTAGAGAAAGAACGAAGAGTTGTTGTTTTGTTTTATGAATAGTTGTTATTGTAAGTTATGTTTTTGAGTATTTGCCACACTTGCAACAAAAGCTCTCGACGATTGGTTTGCGGTCGGTCCATAATGCAAGATGCAAGTAAAAAAGTGCACCACTACAACTACTACTGTAGGTAGCTTTCTGTAGTAGCGATTACTCCGTAGGACGGTACTGTAGTAGCGATTACTCCGTAGGACGGTAGTACTACGATGATACTGTGTACACAGAATGCAAAAGGTACACTCTACTACTGCACAGATCGTATGTAGTCATTAACAATAACAGGTTTTGATACCACTCCGCTCGGGATGAAACCAAACGAACTCGAGCGAAAAAAAAAACTCACACACTTGAAAAGCGCTGACCGCTAACCAACAAAGGCATGCTCGACCCAACAAACAGCCAACATCTCTCCACCTAACTGACTAACTAACGCACTCACTAACTCACTCACTCACTCACTCACTCACTCACTCACTAACCAACATAGTAGCTATATATCTCAACACAAGAAAATGTCAAATGAATCCGATGAATCGCCCTCTGTTTCGGTTGCACCGTTGGGAGACATCCGAGATGTAACAGTGCATCCACTTGTGCTTCTTAGTGCTGCAGATCACTATCACCGCGTTGCTCGGGGAACAAGGAAGCGTGTTGTGGGGGTACTTCTGGGTACTGTGAACAGAGGATCGGTTGATGCCACCAACTCCTTTGCGGTTCCTTTTGAAGAAGATACGAAAAATCCCGTAAGTAGAAGAAGAAAGTGGACATGCGCAGCTAAAGTGTTTTGAATTCATTCATCCGTTTGAAATATCCTATATCCTTCTCACTACTCACGTGGTTGTATCATGGGCTTTCTCATTTGCTTTTTTTCTCTACTGCGATGTCTACTTATTCCTGATTTTTTTTTATTCTGAAACTGCGGCAGGCTGTATTTTACCTCGATCACAACTATCTGGAAAATATGTTGGCCATGTTTCGAAAGGTCAATGCCAAGGAACGCATTGTTGGTTTCTATTCTACCGGACCACAAATTAGATCCAACGATTTGCGGATTCATTCCATGTTGACGCGGTTCCTTCCCAAGGGCACTTTTACTCCATTAATTTTTTGCATAATTGACGTTCGACCCAATCGTAAATCGATTCCCACGACTGCCTATAAAATGGTGCAACAAGTAGAGGAGAGTTCATCAAAGTCGTCATCGTCGTCGTCTTCGGGAAAGGCTCAAGTGCAGCAATCATTTGCTCATGTTCCATCCATGATTGGGGCTATGGAGGCCGAAGAGGTTGGAGTGGAACATCTCTTGAGAGATATTAACGATCCTACTATATCTACCATTTCATCTCTTATTCAAGGTAAAATGGCAGCGCTTGCTTCTCTTACGGATAAACTATCGGAAATGAAGGATTATCTTAAATTAATTGTCGATGGAAAGATCAAACCCAATCAAGATATCATTGCCAATATGCAGAGCATTTTGAATTTACTGCCGAATTTGAACATTGACGAATTGGTAAGGGCTCTTTTGGTCAAAACCAATGACATGCACATGGTAATTTATCTTAGTTCCTTGATTCGGAGTGTCCTCGCCTTGCATGATTTGGTAAACAACAAAATTCGATACAATGAAGAAATGGATAAGAATATGGAACTTGTTAGTGACAAGGAAGAAAAGAAAAGTCAAGAAGATGCGGCAAAGGGAGTCGAACAAAATATGGAAGAGAAACAAGAGGGCAAGGAGGGTGACAAAAAGTAACTCATACACAAACACAAAACAAGGAGTAACATAAAGCAGCAGTCTGATAATAACCTTTTATCGCCCATCTTGTTTCATAATCTTCAAATCACGGGTATTCTTTTGAACTACCCTCGACATTTCATCAATCCCTTTCTTGTGTCCATTCAGAATACTTTTTGCCTCCATCATCACTCCTGGATCCAAGACCTCCATTGGACCCAACCTCATCCGAATCCTCTCTTGCTTCAATTTCATAGTATTCCACTGCTTGCCATATTCCTCTTCCTCTCTCTGCAAAAGTTCCAGAATGGAGGCAACTTTGTGAATCTGACCAGACAATTCTAGAAGCTTCCCAACGGCTTCCTGCTCACCCTTTTGCAGCGGAACATTTTTGCCACGACATAATTCAAATTTCAGCATGATTTGCATCAACCGTGAACGAATCAATGAGTTTTGTCTCTGATAGTACTTGAGCTGCATCGCTACAGCCCTATGAGTCTCGGCTCGATTCTTGAGCGTATTTTCAATTTTGTTCAGATACCCCTCGTGCAATTCCATCTTGGACTGCTGTGCCACCAAACGAGAATGAAGTCCCTCGGCCGAAGTCACAAGTACAGGAATGTATTCTTCCGGATCGGGGTTATTCGCCAGTGCTCGATGCCATACATCCTCGGGTACATGTAAAGGTTTGGGAGGATAATTCGGCAATGAAAGCCTTTCAAGACGTTGTGCTTGAGTAATGGGATCGTAAAATATATGTTGAAACCTGCAAGCCATACTACTATTGATAAGCTGTGGAGGCACCTGGGTGGGAAGCGGACTGAAGGCAGCGTGAAGTTGAACCAGTTGCAGTTCGAGACTTGTGGATTCTTGCTGTGCAGCCGCATTCATGTGTGCT
The DNA here is from genome assembly GCA_019693545.1 of Chaetoceros muelleri. Classification (NCBI taxonomy): domain Eukaryota; phylum Bacillariophyta; class Thalassiosirophyceae; order Chaetocerotales; family Chaetocerotaceae; genus Chaetoceros; species Chaetoceros muelleri. Next base: position 38,135 of record JAAMXU010007182.1, on the reverse strand, counting down.
TGTAATGCAGCCTGTTGCGGTGCACCCAGAAACTGAGAAAAGGCCCCTTGTTGAGTTGCACCCGCAGTGCTCGTGGGGGGTTGTGAAAAAGCAGCAGAACCAGTGGACCCGGGAGCCGCAGCAGCAGCAGAAGCAGGGGGAGAAAACAGACCAAATGACGGAGATTGGATTGGTGTTGGTTGAGAAGAAGACAATCCTGAAAAGCCAGGCGTGGACAGTGCGGGTGTGCTAGAGTTTCCAAAAGCCGAGCCTCCTCCTCCAAAGGAAAAGGACGACGACGACGTCGTCGTGGTCTTGGCAGCGGGAGTTCCAAACAACGGCGCAGCAGGAGTGCTACTGCCTCCCGGAGTAGCCGTTGCAGCAGTGCTGCTGCCAGTGGTCCCTGTGCTATTATTTTGATTGAAAAAACTAACGGTATTCGTCCCCCAGGTTACCATGTTGTTATCATGAAGTATAAAAATAAAGTTGCCTTCTTTTGCCAGAGAAGATGATTGATGATATATTATGCTTTGACCTTTGACGCTTTGAATTTGAAACGCAGTGTCATGCGCAATGGCTGTTAATGGTTTGTGGCCTTTTACGCTGTGTACCTTTGATACGTACGCTACGCTGCACAAGTGTATTTTCTATAAAATACGTACATCACCTACAAATTTCGCGGATGAATTTCAAACTTGTTTCATCATCCTTCTCTGTCAATCCATCCATGGATGGTCATGCATGGTGATGATCCATTCCTCCGTTTGACATGACGTTAGAACAGACAGCACTCACTGCGACACACACACATCGAAAGAGAATGTGAAAGACAAACAACTTTCTCTCTACTCTCTTTCTCTTTTTACATATACAGTATGTATTGAAAGTAGATAGTCTTAGACTCTTAAACGAATGGCCTTCACACCTGAATCTGTACAGCAATAATTCACAAGTGTCGTGGAAAAATGATGAGGAGTAGAGGACGCCGGTGCAAATCCACCAGAGATACTACCTATACTACCTCTCTTGGACTCTCTCGCACTAAAACTACTACTACTACCACCACCACTAACACTACTACCAATACCAGCATCCCTCCATCCCAAACCTCCACCCCTTCGACATGTAAACACCAATCTCCCATGCACATCTTTTGCAAATCCACTGGCCAATGGCAAAACATCCACCACTCCATCTGCTAGCTCTACCAAGGCACGTTCCCAAACCATCTCTCCCAATTCATAAAGACTCCCAAGTTCCATGGAAGTCAGAGATTCAGGATCGTTTAGCATCCCCTTGCCACCTGCTCCAATATACTGCATGTTCTTTCCTCCAGTCACATTTTTCTCTTGTTGATTGGTCGCTTGTGCATAACATTCTTGATCCAAATCATTCGATGCAAGTAGTATCAAACTATTTTGTTTTATCAGTGATTCTTTTCGAACCATATTTCTCACTTTTTGTATAAATGCAAAAGTCAGATTGCCTCCAAAGTAAGTGGACATGAAGGATGCATCATCTAGTATAATCACATACTTTGACCACTGGGAGGTCATATTTTTTATGCGCTGATACAATAATTTAAGACTCTTCTTTTCATCATCCCATGAAGACGTGTTTGTTTCTGGTTGATTATTTTGGGATGCTATTTGTGGAACAAGCATACTATCGGTACTTATACTGCGAAGAATGTGAATTTTGCTCTCGCCAGGTTTTGTACCCTTGACGTCGATGCCATTCTTCTTCATCCCTGCATAAATTTGTGAGTCTGTCTTTGTACCACAATGGATCCATAAGATATGAGGACGTTTATCATCACGTGTATTATCGGAGGAGGAGGAGGAGGATTGCTGCAATCTTAGAGTTTGAGCAGCAATCGTGTATAAGAGAAAACGTCCATTGGATTCCGCTGAATCATAAATAAGTATAGTTCTACCGCCAGTGGGGGGACTATGATCACCCCAGGGAAGTATATCTGTAATTGGCACAGAATTCATGATGAAAATGAAGTGTGAAGTGTTATGGGTTGCGGTACGGAATAATGAATAATAAAAATGAATGAAAATGATAGCAGTGGACAATGGGCAATCGGCACTTTCCATGAGGGGAAATTGGAAGTGACATGCCGTCTGTCCGTCATACTGTACAGTACAGGACTGTACTGTAGGCTGGATGGACACTGCCGGCCGGCCAACCACACAAAGGAGACACACAACAAAAAAATCAAGCGACGACGAGAAGCAAACACACAAGAGGGGACAATTAATTATATAAAATATATAAATAATTGAACCATATTTTACATATATTACCTGAACAGTATTTTGATTGAAATTGCCGTTTCAACCTACCTCACACACACACACAATCATCGTCATCATCATTACATTCATTCAACGAATCTAACTGCATGAACACAAACAAAGAAGAAATGTCTACCAATACTGAGAATAACGCACCGTCGTCAATAGCTGATGTTGCTCTTCATCGGAAATGGGTCCTCTGGTATGACAATCCTCGAGACATGATAGAAGGTCAAACGTGGAAAGACAATCTCAAATACTGTGGTTCGTTTTCCACTGCAGAAGAATTCTGGCACATTTTCAACAACGTTCTTCCTGCTTCAAAATTAACAAATGGAAGCAATTATCATTTATTTATGGAGGGCGTGGAACCCATGTGGGAAGATCCACAAAATATTAATGGAGGAAAATTCGTGCTCACAATGTACAAGAAGGATTCCCATGCTGGCAAGTGCGATGAGTGGTGGTTGTTCACGGTTCTGGCGGTTATTGGAGAAACTATGGATATGAGTGGTGATGAAATTTGTGGGGCTGTAGTAAGTATCCGTAAGTCCCAGGATCGAATTGCGTTGTGGCTCAAGAGTTGCGATAGGGATGCCTGCACTCAGGTTGGACTTCGATGGAAGAAAGCTTTGGAAGTTTCCAGTAAGACATCCTTGAAGTACCAATCTCACAAAGATGGTAAGTACCTAGCATGTTTGTAATTTCATGTTTTGTGATGGAAAGCATGTCATCGTCACGTCGCTAATACTTGCTTGTGTACATATCTAATGGATTGTGACGATTCATGCAAAATGTTAATGTATTATCAATATACATCTTGAATAGCTGCGGCATCAGGACACTCCTTCCAGAACCAGATATTGTTTGAGATATAACGTTTGGATATATGGACTTAATCAGTGCTATAATTAAAAAATGCTTTGGATATTGATTTAGATGACGTAGCCGTGTCGTTTCTAACTACTGTAGTAATATAGGCTGCAATAGGCTGCTATCTCAGCAGAGATCTTCCTTGGACTGCGTGGGTAGGATATTCCAAACGATGCATACAGACAAGGAATGGCTATCCAAACTTCAAAAGTCCAGCTTGGATCAGTCTCTTCAACTTGGCGCCGTACAAGTCATGTTGCAAATACATTTGTGCTTTCCCTGGAATGTAAGAACACTCCTTCATGACGCGTTGCAAATCTACATCCATCAAAAGTTTTGTCATTTCCTCATCCTTCAGAATAGCATCAAGCCTTTCCTGTTCTTCTTTGCTCAATACATCCTTGGATGGTTGTCCACCTTGAGACATGCGATCTTTTTCTCTCTGTAGGGCATTGTATGCCAAAGTACCAATCTCTTCTTCTCCAAAAACTTGATGAATTTTATTTTCTTTGGATGTGGGTACGTCTTTTCCAACATTTGTAAAGTATTCTCCCAGTTCCTTATATATTTCACGAATGAATTCCATGACATCAGGATGATGTTGAAACTTTTCCATTGCCTCTTTTGGATTTCTTTGCAGAGCTTCCAATGCAGCCGTGTATTTGGGATGCGTCATTCGTTGGCAAACAATTTGATTCTTGGAAAGACGGTCCAGAAGTTGAGGCGACGTGAGTTTTTCACTAAGGCTCTTTTCCCATGGAGATTTTTGATTGTTCATAGCATCTTGAACTTGATCAAGACGGAGAGATTCATTTGTGGAAAGATTCATAGGGTTTGGTTTCGGTAGAGTTTCAAATGACTGCGGACGAAGGATGAATTTGTACAGTAGCATCATTATGAATGTTGCAAGTCGATGTCAGTGAGCATGTATTAATGCAATATGACAAAGCTAGTTCTTTTTTCTTTTCATATTCAACAATGCATTGAATTTGACGACGTCATAAAAATTGTTTTCTCCTTACCTTTTGCGTCCCTCCTTTCTTGACTACGGACGTGGTCTTCTTAGACGTCGTCTTCTCCTTGAAGCGCGATGCATTCAAGAATCCACGTTTGAATGAACCAAAAGACGATTTTTGTGCGTTTTTTCTCTTTTCTGCAAGTGTCTCGGCTGCGGTACTTGCTCTCGCTTTTAAGCCCTCCTTCATTAATTGTTCCATAAGAGACTCATTATTGAGTTGCTGATCAGCAGCGCCATCGGATTGTGATGCATTGGCCGTGTCATTATTATTATTCACATTTTCAATGGGAGGGGGCAATTCATCATCTATGTCATCGTCATTATCAGAATCAGAATTAATAACTTTAATTTTGGCCATTGATTGTTGCTGTTTCTGGCCGCCAAAGTCGTATTGTTCTTGTAGATTCGAATCGGTTTGGAGAGATAACAACTGGAATCTTCTTGATTCTACTGCGTCTGCATTTGGTTCTCCTGATAAATATTCATTTCTGGATGACATGAATATGGACGGTGTAGATATACACTCAAAGTAATGTTTGAAAATCTCAGTTTTATTGAATCGGTGATCGCTCCGATAAGAGAGATGGAAAATGAATAAAATATGAAATACCGGTATCTCTCTTTATGAAAAATTGAAATTTAATGTGAAATGTGAAATAATAATGTGCCGGGGGAAGAAGAGGGAGAAGAGGAAAACATTGAATTCGTTACCGAGGAAAAGTACCGTTAACCACCGTTAATGCCCTGTCTACCGTGCTCCTGTGTGCAGCTGTACTACTACATACTTCCGTACGAGATTTCTCTTGACACTTGACGCATCCACGGCAGTGTGTGTAGTGAGCAGTGAGAACAATCGAATCCTATTAGAGAGTGTGTACCAGTGGGTATCTTTTATCACTTCATTTTCATGAGATTGTCCGGGGTTGGTTGGAGAAAGAAAGAATGAATATGTATTTGTATTAGTTCAACTACTATTTTGATAATTAAAGCCACTTTTTACGATTTAAACTATGAGAACAGAGTATCAAGGAACACGCAACAATGGTCAAGGCCCTGCTTGGCGTCGACCCAGCAGTCGTGGCAGTATCCCTGCATATATATTGTTCCCCGCTGGATTCTTTGGTGGATCTATTGTTTTTACATACTGGTATTTTCAAGATGAGGCACCTTTTACAAAGAGAAGACGGATTTTAGCAACAGTAAGTTTTCTCTCATTCATTGGGAAAGTAGTGTATGTATGTATTCAACTGGTACTCTGCAGCTACAACAACAGTACCACTACTACACCTGTCTCTAGAGTTACGTATTGCATCTGGTGCAATATCGTCATTTACTTGTTGGATCGACTGATGATATTTCTTCTACTAGTCATTATTATTTTTTGTTTCTCTGCTAATTGTTCGTTCTCATGGCATACGCACTGTACAATTCATTTGCTGCATGCATACAATAATTAGTCTAGAGAATGGGAAAGGCATCAGGGAGATTTGCAGTACAAACATCTTTTACAGCATTACAGAAAAGATATCTTGCCACCAAATCACAGAGCCTCTGTAACTGTCAAGAGGGTAGGATCCAGGATTGTCGATGCTGCAAATAAATTTATCATGGAAAACAAACCCGAGGAGTCTCTGGGTTCTCCTTATACATACACGGTGATTCGCTCTGATCAAGCCAATGCGTTTGTGTTACCTAATAATCATATATTCGTGTTCACGGGATTATTTCAGTTTGTAAGGAATGAAGATGATTTGGCAGCTGTTTTGGGACATGAGACTGCGCATAATATTGCAAGGCATGCTGGAGAAAGAGTATCGGGTAGCATTTTGATCAATATGTTGGCGAGATTCACTCTCCTTCTGGATCCAAGTGGGGTGCTGTACACTTTATTTTTACCGGCTGCTACCTTACTTCATGATTTGCCTCATTCGAGAGATCATGAAATAGAGGCTGATTATATTGGTCTATATCTGGCTGCCGAGGCATGTTATAATCCAAAAGCAGCAAAAAGAGTCTTTGCAGCCATGAAAGAGGGGTATTCCAAAGGAACAACTCCACCAGAATTCATCTCGACACATCCTTCTTATGATACTCGTTTGTCGAACTTTGATACTTGGCTTCCTGGGGCGATGGAAAAGTATCATGCAGATGGCGGTAGAAAGTGTGAAATAATACGCAGAGAGATGAAACTTGCGAGGCAAAGGGCTGCTGTGGAAGCAATGAGGCGTGAGAGGAAACATTAAACATTACGAAAGATCCAAGGGTTTTAGAGTGTTCGGGAAAGAAGTCATGAATAGTATTTCATATATGCAATGTTACAACAATTTAGATAAATTTGGAGTGCATCATAATTATTTATTGTTGTGGATGACGAATTTAGGAAGTACATACGAAGTGCAACGGCCAATGGCCAATAAATAATAGCAGAGGACAACATGATTTTTGATTTTGACCAATCTACGAATTACGGAGATACTGTACGTACTCTGTAGTAGTTACTCCGTAAGACAAAGATGTCCGTTAAAAATGTTGGTAGTTTACCCCATGCCCTGCATGTGCTACGCTTACATACCCGTACCAGTACGTGTACTGTGAGAAGCTGCGCGAAGATAAGTTGCGAAGATAATTCATCAAGTCGAACAGAGGAGAATAGAGATAGATCATGGATCATAAAAATAAATAGACCCATGAACTTGCTTCCTGTATCCTGTATCGTTACCAACATTCACGTTTGATTATTAATGCCTATATACCAACGACAATTATTTCATCGCCGCCAAATTCGTGAACGTCGTGTTGCACAAAGAGACAGACCACCACACAACATGGAATTTCACTTCAAGAATCGCCGACAGACGACATGGGTCGTTCTGGCAATTTTTGTAATTAGCTGTGTTTCGTTCGTCTTGTACTTTTCATCGTCGATTACTGTTCTACCAGACGGTGCAAATAACAAAGATCGGTTGCAGCTAAGGTTAGAAGACGACGATGACATTAGGGAAGGAAATGTAACAAACACTTCACGAGTATCAGAAATCCTAGACAAAACTGCAACTTTGTCATCACAAATGCAAAAGCTAAAGTACGAAGTGAAGTGGAAAGGCAATGGTTCTAAAGAGGGAAAGGATCTTCACAAAGAGGCTGTATTTAAACATTTTCAGGAATGCCAATTGCAATTAGAAAAAATGCTGTATCCTAGGATATACCAATGGGTCATGGATAAGGTCCCAATAGCGGTCAGTGTGAAAATTATCAACAATAGGTATCATGTCATTTTTAACACTGGATACATTGATCCAGATATATGGTACAATTCAGAGTATCACTGTAATCAAGTTAGTAATGAAACAGCCGACGTATTACCTGCAACGAAGCCAGGAAGGGGGAATTTAATTATTCAATGTCCAGAATCCATTCATGCCAACGAGACAGACTTGGTATCTGTATCGGCAATGACAAGAGGAGGAAATAAAACTGAATATGACATGCAAGATTTTGTGGAATGTGAGCGTTTTGATATAAGGGATTGTTCTCCACCAAAAACTGAAATTGGAATGTGCACTAGCATTGCTGGAAAGGGGAAAATAAGGAATTTGGCTCATCAATGGGTTGAATATCATCGACTGATTGGTATTGATCATACTTGGATTTATCTGAATTCTGAATGGGATGAAAATCTACCCCAACGTCCTTACATATCTTGGATACCCTACAATCTCAACATCAAAGCCTACAATTTTACCAAGCGACCATGGACGCAGAGGTCCGAATTTTTCAGAGTCACATCGCAAGTGGATTGCGTCTTAAGAGCCAGAAGAATGGGGATTCAATGGGTTGTATTCACTGATGTCGATGAATACATTGCAATTCATGATAATTCGACAGAAATACATGTTAATGGATCTACCCTGCCACCGTTGAAGAAGCTCCTTTACACTTACTACAGTAGTGAGAGAAAAGATATTGGGGGGTTAGTGATGAACAGTATACCTTTTGGCAACAACTTGGAGTTGGAAAAACCATCTAGAAAGGAATTGATGATTGACCACGTATATCGAAACACACAAAATCCTCGGGACGTCACTTGGTCACGATGGAAACAAATAGTCAATCCACAAAATGTTCACAACTATGCTATTCATTGGTTGGGTGGTGGTAGTGTGTTGAAGGAAATAAGACTTGACGCTAATCGAGTAAGAATCAACCATTACAAAGAAGTGAACAGAGGCGTTGGGGTATTCCAAACCACAGCAGCATCAGACTTGGTCAAGGATTCTGCTCTTGCTGATCAATTTCACAGTCTGGTCATAAATGCTATGAAGCAGTAATAGAAAGAAGTCTCTACCCAGGGTAGCGAGCTGGAGTAGTAATAGTAGTAGAGTCTATATCGCATGAAATGTAGCTACCACTTTTTTTACTACTTGTACTTTACCTTACTTACCGTACATACCGTACCCACCATCATCACTGGACACTACAGTAAAGGATGAACTGTTCTCTTTTTTGAACCAACCAAACAGACAGGAAGCGGAAAACAAATTTCATTCCCTTGTCAAAACCGAAATGACTAGAGAAACATCCAAAGTGCAACCGGAACCTCATCCCTGCCTGTCTTACCTAGAACCCTCCCCTCCCCTCACAGGACAGACGTTGTACCTCGGAGGAGAAAACGGGCCCGATGGCAGAGTGTATTGCATCCCCGGACACTCAGCACGTGTCCTGATGATAGACCCAGAGACAGACAAGTGTACACAGATTGGACCTAGTTTCCAGGGAAAGTTCAAATGGCTTAGAGGTATACGTGCATCGAATGGAATCATATATGGGTTGCAATGTCACGCTTCTGAGGTTCTTAGGATTGATGCTACTGGAGATGCTATAAAGGATTCAGCACATGTCAAGATTAGTACCATTGAAGTTCCCTACGATTCTTTCTTTGAAGATCCTGAAGAAAGAGAAAGAGAAAAAAATATGATTTGGAAGTACCACGGTGGTGCTATCTCGCCAATCGATGGGTGTATATATTGCATACCACAATCTGCAACTCGAGTTTTAAGGATTGATCCCAGGACGGATAAATGTACGTTTGTCGGGCAAAAGTTACAAGGGAAATATAAATGGTACGGAGGTCTGGCGGGTAAGGATGGTTGTGTTTACGGAATTCCACACAATAGTGGCAGTGTTCTTAGAATCGTTCCGAGTAGAAATGCGAATGAAACAGGTGTCTTAAATGTCACATTGCATGGTGACCTAGGGGAGTCAGCTCATCAATGGCATGGTGCCGGCTGCTCGTCCGATGGGACGATTGTTTGTATACCCAATAATGTATCTAAAGTATTGCTCATTCGCACACGTGAGGACGATGTAGAGTCCGAACCAATTTTGGAGATTGTAGGTGGGCAGGATGTTGTTGGAACTGGATCCCATGCTGGACGTGAAGATCGAAAGTATAAATACCTTGGAGCTGTTGCTGATCAGAATTCAAATGTATACTGCTTACCATCAGGGACTGAACGAGTGCTTCGAATAAATACAAAGACACTTGTCGTGGATGAGATTGGTCCAAGCTTGTATGAATCTGGCTTGGAGCGGATTAAACAAAACAAATGGCAAAATGGATTTTACTCGGAAGCTGACCAATGCGTCTATGGCATTCCTCTAGCTGCTGAAACTGTACTGAAGATTGACTTGAAAACCAATGGGCCTCAAGATCCTATTGTTAGTACTATGGGACTTCCATTAGATTCGAATGGAGGCCTGGCAAAGTGGGAAGGTGGAGTCCTCGTATCGAATGGGAACATGGTACGTACGTGTCCCAAGATTTGTGTTTGTAAAATGTGCCATTGTGTTTCCTTCTCCTCCTCCTCCTCCACTTCTCTCTCACACACACACGAACTCATGCTTGATTTGATTCCTTCGCACGGCACAGTACTGCATGCCAAATAACTTCAAAAAGGTACTCAAGATTACTCCAGGTATATGACAATGACGATTGATTTGTTGACATTTTTGAAACTTGCTACGACACAACAATGAACACAAAACAACAGCACAAAACACATCATTTTTGGAATGCTGTTTATGCTTTATGATTTCTAGAAATAAGGATCTAACTATATCATTTCATAATGACTCAAACATACTGACTCCAATTCGCTTGGACTCTGCATCCAAAGTACTACCCCAGTACCAGGTGCGAACGATTGACTTTATCACTAAAGTTCAGGACCAACGCTCATGGCACCCAGACTCATTAGATAATCCACCAATGGATGATCCTCGCCATGATGCTCAATTGCCAAATGAAGCACCGACTGGCCACCTTCTCCTGTCAATCCAGTAACCTGATTGACATCGGCTCCTCTTTCCACCAATGTTCTTACCACTTCCACATGACCCCCTCGTGCTGCTTCATGAATCGGAGTCCAACCATTGACATCTTTCTTGTGCACCATATCCTTCTTTTTCTCAATGATTTTGATGAGACTTTCCAAATCTCCCATTGCAGCTGCAGAATGAGCTTCAGTTTGACCAGTATATGCTTTTTGTGGCGATGGATGACTGCGCCTCCATCTTATCTCTTCGTCAGACCCAACCTTTATGTAAGAAGGCAGACCATCGTGAAAATTTTCATGTCCACCCTGTCCACGTGAAACCGATTCCCTATATTGTTCATCCACATCAACTCCTCCCTCAAACTTGGCATTGTGTCGAAGAGAATGACCCGTGGGTTCAAAATGAATGAAAATATTGGCATAATAATTCCCCTTCATGGGAAAAGGTCGTCCATGTAACACCGAGTGGGATTCGTAAAGAACCATATCACCGGGTTCCATGGTCACATTGTATGCCTTTCCATCGTGACTGTACACCTCTAGAGGCCAAGGCTCTTCTACATCCTGAGCGACATTGACAATGGCAGATGTCACCAAGGGCAACCGATCCACATGAGTCGCCAGAATGGATCCTCCCGTGTAGACTCGAATCCCATAGAGAGAGCATTGAGTCAATTCCTCTCCCGTCCACTCCTGAAGTGTACTCCTCGCTGCATCCCAAATGGCATTTTTCAAACGATAACCTCCACCTCGAAGACCCCCATTTCCGACATCCACCATATACGTAGGTGCTGCCCAATGATTTGTATACGTGTTTCCCTTGCCCCAGTTCTCAGGCGACCAATTTTGTTTATCCTTATTTGCCTCCCAAAACTCACTGATTAATTTCCATACGGCAGGTGGCGTTTTGATTTTTTGAAATCCAACTTGAGTGTAATTCTGCATGGAGGCAGGTTGACGTAAACTCATGGCAATTCGATCGCTCTCGGTGATATCACAAGACCTGGCGAATCTTGGATAATATTCATGACAGCCCTTGATGAATTCATCGTAGCGTTCTTGTACATTTCCAAGAGGTTGGATCGGCATATCTTTGTATTCGGAAGGGGTGGGGTGAGTGTCTGCATGTACATTGTGTGGAAGCCAGGGGTAATTGGTTGAAACTTTGGCATTGTGAATAGGGAAGGATACGTCAACTCCGTAGGACAAAGGTGAGGATGCTGCACTGTCCTGTTGTTGCTCTTCTTGAGATGCCAAGATTCTGTGACTTGGAAAGGATAGGAATGTCAGTCCTAGCAAGGCAACCTGTTTTATCAATGTCTTCATCGTTGATTGATTCTATTATATTAAATACAGTATTTTATATATATACTTGGAATGGAAGGACGGAATAATGGTGACAAATAAAAACGAAGAGAGAGAAAAAAGAAAAAAAGGGTAAAAATCCTCAACGGTAGTTACACGTAGAGTGGACGCAGGAAACATACTGTACTGTACTGTTGTTGTCCTTGTATTGTACCACCAGCTGGAATGTTCCAGCATTGTGGTCTTTCCAGTAAAAGGCTAATAAAAGACCCTTCATCATCGCAGAAACAGCATTTAGTATGTAGGGTCCATCCCAACCCTTCACGGTACACATTATTTAATTCCATCATATTTGGGCGGCTCTCAAATTTCTGTCGTGTATCTTGCTCTTTTGTGTGTAGTACGGGTACCCAGTGATGTGACTGAATGAAAACAATGCAACATCCAAAAGCCCCCCTGCTTTGCTTTGCTCCTCCTCGTGTCCGTCTTTCAGCCTTCTTCCCTCTTCTGTACTTTCCCATCCATCTTTTACCTTCCATCTCTAATCTTCCATTCAGTCTCTCTTCTGTCTTTGTTCTTGTACTCTATATTATACTCCACACTCCATACTCTACTTATTTAATACCGGCACTTCTTTATATTTATTATATATTTCTACACTTGTAGCTTCCAATAACCATCAGAGGTACGACTTACTCCAGTGAAATGAATGCAAATCCGTCAGCGCCAGCTAGTAGTAGTAGCAGCAGCAGCAGTAGTAACAAAGCAAACAAACGACGCAAACCATCAACTACAGAAGCTGAATTCAACTCCAGACTCAAGGACCAAAGTTCCCTTCGCTACATTTCCGCCCAAGTCTGTAAGATTGTCGAATCCAAGGGAACTACGACATACAATGAGGTTGCCAACGAATTGGTCATTGAAGCTCTGAAATTATTTGACGGGGAGCGTTTTCCAGAAAAAAAGAAAAAGGACCATGAAAAGAACATCCGTAGAAGAGTGTATGATGCACTGAATGTCCTATTGGCTACGGATATCATGAGTAAAACCAAAGATAAGGACAACCGTGAGAAGACCATTCACTGGAAGGGATATCGGTCTTGTGTTCCTTCTGCGGAACTTGTCGCTCTTGAAAAAGAAAAGCAGGCCACACTTGTGGAAATTGAAAAGAAGAAGCGATGTTTGCAAGAACTGCTGGTACAAAATGTATGCTTTCAGAATTTAGAAAATAGAAACAAAAGGATGAAATTGTGTGAGAAGAGTAAGGAGGAAGACAGGATTCCTCTTCCTTTTATTGTAGTCAATGCGACAGAGAATGCAGTGATTCAGTGTGAAATGAACCAAGATCAAACCGATGTGATGTTTGATTTTGATGTGCCATTTGAAATTAATGATGACAATGAAATTTTGAAAAAACTTGGAATGTAAGTATACGGTGTACCGTGTAGATATTATTGTACGTGTTGCCATTGCACAACCATGAATGGTTGTCACAGTCCACCAACTGACCACCTACCTTTCCAAACATGATATAGGAGTCAAGCATCTCATCAAGATCTTGAAACACTGCTGCCAAGGGAAATTTTCACGTATTGCAAGCAACATCAACTTTTGGACGTTGTACTACTTGCTCCTCCTTCCAATTATCCCTTTCCTACTACTACTGCCATGGCGACTACTGCTGCCACCAATGCTGGAACCTATCGACCATACCATTATCCCTCCACCGCAGCAGAAGATGGACACATGATGTATTCTCAAGGCTATCAGCAACAACAGCAACAGCTTCACCGTGGATGAGTATAGGACTACACGTACTGAATGAATGAATGAATGAATGAATGGATGAGAAATTGGAACCATTGTCGCATTCAACGAACCACATGTAAATACATGCATAATGCATAGTATAAAGGAATGTTGTATGTCTTGGGCCGTGACATGTGACTATATACTATGGAGTAAATTAACTACCGATCATGAAAAAAAATGTGCAAAGCATCGAACATGTACCTAAAGTAGCCCCTTTTTTATCTACAGGGGAATGGATGGAAAAGTGCGTTTTGTTTGTTTCTGCGTGTTTGTGCGTTTGTTTCTTACAAGGAATCCAAATCTTCCAAACCTGTTTCCAAACCAAATAGATCCACCATTTCTTTTTTCAAGGCCTCACCCAAATATTTAATATCGCCACCACTACTACTATTACCATCACTACCACTACCATTATGACTCGACGCATCATCGTCAGCAGCAGCAGCATCGACCAATCGAGTCCAAATCCATTTTTGACATTCATCATCATATTCATATCGTCTAGGACCTGAAATGGGAGAACTCCACCAAATTTGTCGATTGGGTGTCTGTTTGTTGAGGACCCACGTTCCTTGGCTCAAGGCAATGGTTAAGACACCGGAGGCATAAGAAATATCAGGTGTCATGGCACCAGAGGAAGAAAGAGAGGGATTGTCTTCAAAGTAAAAATCTAAAGTATCTTGAATGGTGTGAAGGGTTTGATCTGCAACATTGTGGTACTCGGACTCGGTATGAAAGTATCGAGGTGGTTGTTTCAGTAAAAGGTCGGACCTCTTGTGGCTTGTCAGCAGAAGGATGGGGTTACTGCTGTGGATGCTTGTTGTTCTTGTCGTGGTGGCCATGGTTGAAAGATTGGCACGTCGTGAATGTGAAAATGATGAACAAAAAGAAGAAGAAGAAGAAAAAAGGTGAAGGGAGTGACTACTAGTAGGGGTATTCTTGTGGCGGTGGCGTTGATCATTGGAGAAATAGGTTCTTTCATCCTCTTGGTTCACTAATGCTGTACTACTACTACTAGTACTACTGGTAGTAGCAGTAGTAGAGGACATTGAACGGAGACCCTGACCACGTACTTGAAGTATGGATTTGATGCCCAGACCAGATTGTTTTGTAATCATTTTGTAGCAGTTGATAAAGTATGTGGAATTGAAATGAGGCAATGAATGAAGGAAGGAAGGAAGGAAGGAATGAAAATTGAAACAAAAAGCGAGGTTGGTAAGATAGAGAAGAAGTAGTGATGATAAATACGGAGTACATGATAAAACGTATGTAGGTACCCCCGGGGGGGTACTTCCCTATCATAATAAATATCAACTGTACCTTGTACTGTATGTATTACGTACATTTTAACGATCATGAGAATTGATGATCCAAGTGCGTAGTATGTAGAGATGAGAGAGAGAGAGAGAGTAGTAGTAAAGAGTAAAGCAGGAAAGCAACACTTTTCGTCAAGTAAATACGATCGTCAATTAACAAAATCAATTCATCAAACAAACATGACACCGCCAGAAACGGAAAAAATTCCATCAGACTCGTCTTCTGTAATCACTACTGATGAAGTACAAGTTCAACCCTCTAACTTTTCGATTCAAATTCACAGCGTCCTTCATGAAGCGCAGCAAGCTCACGGACTAGCCTACTCGGACTATAAATCCTATCACACTTATCTCACTCATCGGATCTCGAGACTTCGGCACTCGAAACCCGTCTACAAACGAAAGAGCGGAAAAAAAAATGTGTATCAAAAGAGAGATTATACCATGGAAGAATTCAACCAACATGAGAATTTTATTTGGATACATTTGTACACTGCGGAAAGGGCCTGGGCTCAGGCTATGGAGCATAAGAATTTTTCTCAAGATTTCAAGGAGGAGGAGGAGGAGGAGGATATTTCGGGTGCTGCAAAGGCACAAGGTAAAGGGTCGTTTCGAAAGAATTATTATCTTCAACGGTTGAAGAAATCCGTCAAGTGTGTGGATGAATTGGAACATGTCGTTGTGAAGTTTTGTGACGAGACTAGTGCAAAGGAATTTCATGGTTATGCTGCTTGGATGAGAGGGAATTATTTTTTAGAGAGAAAATCTTGGAAGGTACGTTGTTGTAGGTACTGCAGTGTTCGAGTAGGCATGTTTTTTTTTCTTTTCTTTAGCTTGTCAATGAATCACAAACATCTCATGATAATGCGTTTAGAATGCCTGCAGAGAATATTCCAAGGCGTTGGGATTATGTCATGAATTGTCCAATGATATGTTGCAAAAGATGGACTTGCAAGGATCCGATTTGTTTGCATCACGTGCCGATAATGTGTTGCAGCCTCTGTTGAGATTTTGTCTGTATGAATTGGAAAAAAACAATGAAGTTGGTGAGGACATCAAAGAAGAAATATTGGCAATGACTCCCAAGCATCGTCATATTATGAGTTCCAACGACCATGGCAACACTGAGCAACTTTCCAGTGGAAATGATATGATTTCAAAAATTAATACTATCATTTTTCGTGGAAAAGAAATACCCATTGTTGCAGATGCTTCCGTGAGTATTGCATTCATCAAGATAGAAAACAATCAAAAAGTTCTTGAAAATATAAAAGGAAAGGATGGAATCAAGGCTGAAACTATGGAAAAGAAGTTGATGGAGCTTTTGAATAGTTTTGACGATGCTGCGGACGTTGTACAAAGGTTGTTGGATAAGTACATGAGCATGAACAGTGGTCCTACTGTGAACCAAAAAAGATTGGAATTTTCAACATTGTTGGGATATTGCAAGTATGAAAAGCTCAAGATTGTCATGGAAAGAAATGAAAGGATTGTGGACCAACTACGTCAAAACGATGTGGAAATGAAGATTGCGGGTGATGACAGTCAAGACTGTTGTCGTAACGTAGATTTTGATGCAAAGTTGAAGCTCCTGGAAGATGTAGCGCATCTATACGATGCTCTCTTACAAGATGCTCGATCGGTTGTGGATCTTCCGGGTATGAGTTATGATGATGCAGATGGAAGTATGGAAGATGAGTTCATGCTTGAAGCTCATGCAAATACACTTCGCATCCGTGCCTTTCGATGTTATTACATTGGTAGATTGTACTTGTTGGAAACTGTGGGTAAATACAAAGAGGCCCTTGCAATGTTTTATCAAGCTTCCAGGTTGGCTCATGAGGCTGCAGAAGAAATTGCTGCATGTGAAGATATGGACAATGGCAATTCATTGATCGAGGGGCTCTTGCAACTTGAAGATGAAATCACTGCGGCAAAATGTAGAGCAAAAGCCAGTGTCATTCTTGCTTCCAATCCAAGTGGCGCTTTCACGGTAACTTCTGGAATGAATCTGTTGCGTCGTTTAGATGACTTTGACTCTGGAGGGGCCACATGTCGCCTGACCTCCGTGCCCCCTGCTTTGGAGATGATTGCGGCAAAGCCTTTTTTCTTTGATATTGCAAACAATTATCTAAGAGACATGCAGGTTGGTGGTATTGAGAATCATGTCATCTCTACAATGCCTGTGAAACGACAAGGTGTGCAAAGTTGGTTCAAAAGACGTTAATTTCCAATTCATATATAGTTTAAGATTGATACAGTTTCATTAGTGAAAAGAATTTACGGTGAAAATTCAAAAGTATCATCTCTTCTAGTAGTTGCATCTATTGCACTCCCTTTCCGATCCACAATCGAACGAATTTCCCTCTGTAGTGCCTTTCCGTCTTCTTTCTCGGGCCCTGGATAATCCAGCAACCTGGAACAACACAACGCCGCCATATCGTATTCTCCATGATCACGATAATAATACGCCAAGAATAGCAGACCTTTCGCTTCCGGCTCGTCTACGTTCACAGATGCAATTATTGTCTGAACAGTTTTTGCTCTTTCTGCCGACGCACCAGATTTAGTATAGGCTAATTGTGCCTGGTACCTCAATTCCAAGTGACGCAAGTAGCAACGTGCAGCCTTTTCATCGTCACCGTCTTCGACGCATAACTTTGCAAGCTGCATAGTAGCAACGCCTTCAACATCATTATTAGCCACTGCCCGTTCAAAGCATTTAATTGCATCAATATTCCTTTCAAGAGACAGATAACATTCACCCATGGCACACCACATTCTTGCATCATGCGGCTTCAATTCAGCACCCTTTTTGAAATAAAAGAGTGCATAGAGTGGCATATTCATGATTTCATATGTTTGTCCCAAACCGTACCAAGCCTTATAATCCTTTGGGTTTATATCCACAGCTCGGCGGTATGCCTCAATCGCTGCAGCTGTATTTTGCATTTCCATGTATTCATGACCCATAAGAGTCCATGCATTACGATAGTTCCGATCTAACTTCAATGCTCTTTGAAAGTATTGCACTGCCTTTTGATGCTGTGATTTGGAAGAATAGTAATTACCCACAATACAGCAAGTCTCAACTCGATATTTGTCCAGTTTCATGGCTCGATGTGCAAGCACAGAGAGCGCGACTTTATCCCCCTTGACAAATAATATATTGGAATAAACATCCATTTGATCAAGATTTTGTGAATCTCTTTCTTCCAATAACTCAAAGTATTCCTGAGCGGTATCAAAATCTCTCATTTCATAATATGCAACGGCCAACTGAGACAGCAAATAGTTACTAGTAACAAAGAATCCGGGATAAAACTCATCATTTCCATCAATGAGAGACTCAATCACCATGATTGCGTCCTTTTCTTTCTGATTCTCCATGAGAACATGGTTGCGGAAAAAGTAGTACATCCAATGCGACGATATTGGTTTCAACAAATATTCTACTTCCTGTTCAACGACTGGATCAGCAATGCACAATTCGGCTAGGTCAAGCCAGGCCGACCAATTGTATTGAAATGCCATGATAGATTTGGCCAAAAGGACGTGTGCAGCAGGTATATTGCTGTTCACAATGGTCGATCTAGGACTACTAGTACATGACGATGCATTATGTTTGACGGGGGACCTTTGCCTCTCTTTCAATACAACACCGTATATATACATTCCAAATGCATCCAAATGAGAGTTTTTGTAGCTATCTTGCAATTCATGGAATAGCTGCTCTAGATTTCTATTGCGCATGGCTGTTCTTTCCAGAGGATCTCTACAAAAACATCCAGTTCAAACATGTTTTTGAGAAAATATTTCCATGGAGAGAAAGAACAAAAGAAAGAAATAATTTCGATTGACGACATGATGACAAACGTTTCAGTCAATCAATCACCAACCATCATGATTCAATCATCAAAACTCACCGAAGCTCCAAGACTTCTTCCTCTTTCCGTCTTTCTCCTGCCATATACAAGGAATACGCTCGAAGGTACAATCCATACGAGGTAAGAGAATCACGAGGAGGATCAATCACCAAATCTCCATTATTTGTCCCAATACTCTGTTTCCCCGTTGCCAATAGCCCCTTGGCATTATTTTGATCATCATTATGATTATGCAGATTATTGGCACTCAAAATAAACGCAGCACGATGATAATCTCCCACATCCATGACAGATTTTGCATAATATTCTAAATCATTTCCAGATTTTAAAAACTCGGAATGCAGGACAGAACAAGACACATTCAATGAGGAGGAGGAGGAGGTGGTGGTGGCGGTGGTCCCTTGCCGAGGCGGCGCAAGGGCATTCAATTGCTCTGCCGCCCATCGTGAAGCCAATTTCAACCCGTATTTGGATAGGATTTGAGTCGCATTTCTAAGATTGGCTCTGGCTTCTTCCAAGTCCCATACAATGCTTGCGGCTTTGACGGTTGAAAACCGTTTTGGTGTCGAAGGCAGATTGGAAGGAGTGCAGAGCGACGGGTCATTGTTTGCAGTAGTGTCCATACTCATGCTCATTCCACTCGTTGTCATATTATTGGAACTCGCGTCCATTTTGCAAATGCGTTTGTTTGAATCAATCAATGTGCAATGTATGTGTCTGTGTGTGTGTCAATTTTTAATTTTACACTGTAATAATAGAGTAATAATTATTTGCTGCTGTCTAACTGTACAGTATGTATCGCATTATTGGGTGTTATCTTGTATGTGCGATAATGTGAATCATCTCAATGGTAAAGTTAAAATACAGGTTAGAGACTTTTCCAACGGCTCTTCTGACGTCCATTTTGGTCCCCTTGGTCCGTGGCGGCCAGGGGGCTTCAAGTTCTTCCAGCAGACGGCGGCAAACGAGAAGCCCTTGGCGTTTCCGGGGCTCGATAATTATGAAAAACGATTAATTACAAGCATCCGTGTACACGCACCTTCGCCATTGATTTTCATGATAATTGTAATACAATACAACGCACGATTTTATTCCCTGTGTATTCAATAAAATATACCTCTGTAATCAATCATCACCATGGATGAAAACGATCTTATCCTCTTACTTGACAAGGTGGTATCTCAAGTTCTATCGCAGAAAGATGTGAACGTCATGACAGATCCAGAACTCGAGAAATACTTTGCAGATATTCGAATGGCTCTAGGCAATGTGGACGCGGAGAAGTTGCTAAGACTTGAAAGAGTCAGCAATCGTTCACAGGGCGGCGCAAGTTTAGGCAATGGGTAAGATGAAGTTATGGGTACACATTGTATGTCGTGTTTGTCCTGTGGTACTGCTGTAGAGACGCTTGCTTGGTTATGACTGTGATGAAATGGGTTCTCTTTCCCTCTCTCTCTCTCTCTCTCTACTCTAGAGACAACTTTCTCACTTCATTTCACTTTTTTGCCACCCAATGCATGTCGTTATGCTTCCTTCCTTCTGATGCTACTGATGCTGCTGCTGTTGGACATACGCAATATAGAATACGCGTGAAAACAATACATGACAAGATCTTACCCCATACCAATGGAGTGCGTTACATTCACATAAAGGAGGTAATGGGATTGTACAGCATCGGAGTATTTGTTTTCCCTCCAAGATGCGTGATTCCCCTCCATAATCATCCTGGTATGACTGTATTGAGTCGTATCCTCTATGGAAACATACAAGTCAAATCCTTTGATATCATTTGCACTGCAGTAGACAAGAAAGAGATGCATCATGATACTACGTGTACTACTCATCACGACTTAAAGGAGAAAGTCAAAATTGATACTGTGCACACAAAGGAGGGCTGCAAGACTGGTGGATTGATTTCAAGAATACTCTCTAGCGTAGCAAGAAGCGTTTCCAATGATAGTTTGTCATCTTCTGGATCATCTACCCATGATACTGTTCCTCTCAATGGTTTATATACTTTTGAGAATGACGCCAAAGAGCTAAAATCACCACAGGTGACAGCCTTGTATCCAAGGCGTGGCAATGTCCATGAGTTCAAGGCGGGTCCAGAAGGAGCTGCATTGTTGGATGTACTGATTCCTCCTTATGATTCTCATGAAGATCGAGATTGCACATTTTATGAAAAGGTTGAATCATTGGATTTGCAGCAGCATGAGTGTTGTTGGTGTGATGAAACTGACCAGAAACCGAAATGTTGGTTGGTTCCTATAGAACAACCGGAATGGTTTCGATGTTCAGCTGGACAGTACAAAGATTTGAGTGACAAGTGACAGGAGGTGACGAACAATTGCTTGTTTCAATGACAATATGCTACGGACAGTGTGTATGTAGTATATTTGAGAGATGCATGCGTTTCTATAAAATGTGATGATGGAAACCAAAACCGATGCAATATTACAAGCTACTACTACTACGCACACACACATTACAGACTACTGCTACTATTTGCTCTCTACTCTAGCTAGAGCCGCTGCTCTTCCATTGGCCTGTTTACTTTTTTACTTATTCTACCTACAGTACAGGTTTGTGCAGTTCTATGTCTTTGTATTTTAGGAAAATGAAAGAATTAATTCTATTCTACTCTTTTTTTTAATTTCCAAGAGGGTTTTGAACTTTTCAAAAAAAGTAATGTTCGACTTTTTTGATTGTATCGTGTGTGCCGTGGGGGGACTGTTCTGGATGTACAGTACAGTACTGGAGGTGTATCTAGTATCAACATACAGGAGGAGGAGTTGAGCAGTAGCTACAATACAGTCATGCACTGTACCGTAGCCCGTAGCATTTTTGCAAAAATACTGGTATGGTACGGTAGAGGTCCTGTACGGTAGACGGTGCCGTTGAATAATGCAAACCAATGCTCTCCGTACCCTGTACAGTAGTACGTGTACCCAACTACTGTACATAACGAATCTTTTTTCACTCTCTCCTGTGTATGCGCAGCTGGATTGTATGTACCGGTAGTTGTATGTGTGCCTTCTGCCTACCTCTCTCTGTTAGCTCTCTAGCAAGAGAGATAGAGAGAGGAACTACCGGTAATAACTCTAATGAATTATTATTAACGACGTTGGTCATCTCTCGATCAATGTGATGTATGAATGAATAAATAAATAATATATTCACATTTTTTACATTCATTTCGTCATTCGCAGTTACACATTTCTTCTCTCCAACATTCTATCAATCAGTTCATAATCGCCATGTCCGCTGAATCTCTCGAGACTGACACTTTGAATTCCAAAGATCATGTCCCTGCTGCTAATAATAGTCAAAGATCTCTAATGAAACCCGCTCCTCAAGATGAAACCCATGCCAAAGAAACTTACGTGGAACAAGCAGAAGCAGCCGTAACAGGGGAGGAAGAAGAAGAGGTAGCTCAGGAAGAAGCATCAGAAGAAGAAGAAAAATCCAATGCTTCCGATAGCGAAGCAGAAGCCATTGCCATGGCGACCAAGGCAGCAGATGAAAGTTATGTCCCTTCCCAGTCCTTGATGACAAGCTCTTCTCCGTATCCTCTCATTCGATCCGTTGACGGAATTTCGCTCAAAAAATACAATCCTGACCCTTCTAGATTTTCCGCAAAAGATGTCATTGTTCCTCTTCGTGGTAAATTGAATGTTCCGATTCATGTAACTGTCAGTGGAAGCATTGTTGATTATACTGTGGAATCCAAAGATTTTGATATCAGCTTTGGTGTCGTTGCGGAGAGAGAAGAAGGAGTCACTATTGTCAAGGTGAGCTTTTTTGCCTGTCTGTCTGTCTGTTTGTAAACTGTATTGAATTTCCTTCTGGTTTCCAATGTACTATTTCTATCTATATTCCACTGTACTACTACTGCTATACATAGGAGAGACAAAGACAAGATGCTCATGTAAAAGCCATTACTGGAAGATTCCTCGTAGGATCGGTTCCATGTGCATTGATCTTTACCTTTGACAACGAATATTCCTGGTTCCGTGAAAAGAAGATCACTTACAAAATCAAAGTAACTCCCCCTTCCTTTGAGAATATATTCCGTGGAAGGAGAATCAGAGCCAAATCTGCATTGACAGTTGTGGTAAAGGATAAGGAAAGTGCAGAGACTCGATTGGAAAGTGTAAGTTCCAAGCACAGTACGCTAATACAGGATATTGAGCGTCTGGAAATGGAATTAAAGGAGAAGAAGAAGAGTTTGGGAGTGTTTGAAAAGGAAGTAAGTTGGCTCAAGGATAGGGTCCAGCTTCGTGAAGTACAGGAAGATTTGTTGACTCGAAGATTAACGGAGGGTTGGGAAGATGAAACCATTGGCAATAGTACTGGAGCAGGTGAGGAGCATGGTGGAAATATGGAGGAGGCGGAACGGGCAGAGATTTAATGTTGGATCTTGTTTAGTTTCATATATAATATAAGTAAATGCATAAGAGTGGCGCTGTTTTGACTTTATTTTGTTTATATGTCTATGATATTATTTTTAATGATGCATCGTGACATGCAATCATTTATTTTTTTTCAATATATTTCGTACTGTACTGTAGGACAGACATATCTGTTGGATCATGCAGCGTACCATAGCATACATACAGTGCGAGTAATACGGGTACCCACCTACCGGGCACATACACGAAGAAGCGGTCCGAATCGGTGAGAAAGAAGCAAACTCTACAGTACACTCTATCTATGCTTACCCTATGCTACAGTACGTTCATACTACAGTACGATACAGTTTGCTAGATTTCATCGTCCATTTCCAATCTTCCCGTCCGGCCGGCCGACTGCCTTTCTTTATTATTTTGCTCATCCATCCATCCATCTCTATACATCCATATCTATCTATAAATACATTATTCATTCCGCTCAACCAACCAACCAACCAAATCATCATGTCCGAATTCACAAACAACCAAAACTCGCAAAGGAATGCAAAAGAAGAACCCTCGGGATTTTCGTTTGATCACATTCATCGAAATGCCATGATTGAGCAAATGACCAAAGCATCCTCCTCCTCGAACTCCAGTTACCTTCCTCAAGCTACCAAAACCGGAACTACCATTGTAGGTCTTGTGTATAAAGACGGGGTTGTCCTTGGAGCAGATACGAGAGCTACCGGAGGATCGGAAGTCGCCGATAAAAACTGTGAAAAAATTCATTATCTCGCTCCGAATATTTACTGCTGTGGCGCCGGTACGGCCGCTGATACGGAAAAAACCACGGAGCTCATCTCTTCCCAGTTGGATTTGTTGAGACTTAATTCGGAAGGATCTCAATCCCGAGTTGTCACGGCGTGCACGATGCTCAAGAGGATGTTGTTCCGGTATCAGGGTCATATTTCCGCAGCACTGGTCCTGGGAGGGTGCGACGTTCAGGGACCTCATGTGTACCAAATTTATCCTCATGGATCTACAGGAAAGCTTCCTTATACTACCATGGGATCTGGATCTCTTGCTGCCATGTCTGTTTTTGAGACGGGATGGGCTGAAGATATGACGGAAGAGGAGGGAGTAGAGTTGGTCAAGAGGGCAATTCTTGCTGGAATCTTTAATGATTTGGGCAGTGGAAGCAATGTGGATGTATGTGTCATTCGTATGGATGGGACTGTTGCAATGAGTAGAGGAGCTGTCCAACCCAACAATGTGCAGCCATTGAGAGATGCCATCAAGAGAAGTGATATGTTGAATATGAGAAGTGGAGTGACATCTGTGCTTCGCAGTGAGTTTAAACCTCATGTGTTTGGAGGAGTGACACTGGCCGATGTGACTGTGACGGAAATGGAGACGTAATGGCATACTGTATGTATCAGAGGCATGATTGAGGGAAGGAGGGAGTATGAGCGTATGTGATTGTGTGTGATTTCATGTCCTATACAATACATATTATATATTATAGCGTTTCCTACAACAATACAATAATAATAGTAATATCATCATGAAAATGAAAACATCAAAGCTAAAAATTATATATATATATAATATGTATGTTTGTTTGTTTGTTTGTTTGTTTGTTGGGCAAGACAAGTTAAGAAGAAAGAAATTCCTCAATGGATCACTCATGGATCACAATTTGTTTTTGTCTCCACCCCCAACCCCTCAATCTTTCGACAGTTCAGGTACACGTAGGGGGGTTCCATTCATTATATTATTATTTCAGTGACAGTGTATCACACAATAACTGTCGTACCATGTGATGATGTCTATGTATGTGTGCCTGTATGTGCCACTACGTCTACTGCCTGGACTACAACACTACTACAACATACAGTACCCGGGTACTGCAGGGCCGCACACAATTTTAAGCGATTTGCAACCAGCGTGACAACCCCCCGGTCGGTGCGACTACGAAAGGGCAGGCTGATGATGTGAGGAAAGGAAGCGAACCTCCACATCATGTCCGCAGGCACCAGCCAGAGGGTCAACAACAAATACACAGTAAGGCAGTAATAAGGGCCAATAAGGGCACCCTTCTGTCTTTCTTGTTGACGCAATCAAAAGAACACAACATACACACACACTGCACAACAGATTTCTTTCTCCTCCTCATTATTTACAATACTGTATTGAACAGTGAGCTACTGGTACCTACTCACTCTAACTCAGTCACTGTTGCACAATCGATTCCCAATAAATAAAAATAGATTGGAGACAACAGTCAGTACTGTAGTCCGAGAACATGGTAAAAGTGAAAAGACAAGTGGATCATGTCACCAGAAGACCTTCAAGTGCTCCGCTGCCGCCAAGACGACGACATGAGAGCGAGCAGCAGAACAACAGTAGGAGCAATAATAATAATTTTGTGACAAGAAAGCTGCAATCGATTTCTTTGCACGATAATAATAATTATGATAGTGATGATGACGATGATGATGAAGACGTCGTTTACAAGGATGTATCGGGGCATCAGGTGGTGGTAGTGGAGAAGGAAATGGACCAGACCAACTTTGATGTATCCTCATGGTGCTGCAGAACAGCCGAGGGCAAGATACTATTCGATGACAACATTCGACAACATTCATGGGCCTTTCAGGATTTATCCGAGGATGCGCTTCTCGTTAGTATGGAACCACCCAGAATCAAACGGACTTCTAGTGCTTTTGACTTGAGAATGCGGGAAAAATGTTTTGAACTGACAAGGAGGGCAGGGATATCATCCTGGAAGGAGGAGGAGGGTTGCTCCAAGTTGACATTCAAAGAGGATGCTGCATTCATGAGGATTGTACAGGACATGCAAGACAAGAACAAGAATCAGAACAAAATCAAGAAAAGGAATATTCAAGAACAGTCAAGGTCCCAGTCTTTGAATCGTATGAAGACATGGGAATTACACGGTAGAGGAGATGATAGCGACGAATCTACAGTGGTCATTTCAAACATCCATTCTACATCTGACTTGGATCCGAGCAAAGTTCCTTTGGCATCAACAGAAAGAAAGATAGGTAACAGTGAGAGGCATGAAAGTTTGATAGATGTCTTTCAAATTAAGCTATCCACGCCACTCAAACTACCAAAGGAAAAACGATGGAGCAACAAACTGAATGAATTCATGCATTCTTCTCCTTCTCAGCGTTCGGTGAATGCGGCTGCCAATGATGTATTAGCCGGTAAAAGTGGAAAAGATGATTGTTGGTTTCATCATGCAACATTCAATCAATTGCAACAGTATATACTATTGGGAGTGCCTTTGAATATGTTGGATGTCAAGAGCTTTCGGCCACCTCCCAGGATAGGAACACTGTTGAAGAAGAGTAATGAAATCATAAAAAGGACACAAACGGTAAGTCCTGCTAGGAAGTTGGATAGTATTTTGAGTCGAAAGAAGCAAGGCCATAGAAGAATACCCAGTGACTCTGTTCAAAGGATCAAAGCCATCCTTTCTCGAAAATCTGCCTTCAAGGTGAAGCTTCCTGTGAGGAATAGTGAATGGAGTAAGATGGATGATGCTGTTTCTGGTAGGTTGGATGGTTTGGATGTCATATCAATGGGATCTGTGAGAAATGTATCTTATATTGGACAAAAGCAGAAACTTTTATCTGGGCAAAGATATAATCTTAGATGCATGACATTAGATTCGCTGTGGTCTGCATCGGGTAGAGATCCTTCTGAAATCGTCTTTGAGGGATTTACGCAACGTGGAGAAGGTAGTGATCGATGGGCGACTCGAATTGAAGATTGGAAGTCATGTGATACGGAGTGTCATGCGCACCTATGGGGTATAGGAAATAGTCCACCACCGCCATGTGAGTCAAAATTGAGAGGGGTGCCGTTGAGTCCCAGAAGTACAGCAGGAGATGTAAAGTTGGATGTATATGTCCTAAAGACTCTGGAGCAGCTTCAGGCAGCACATGAACAAGCGGTTGTTCCCTTGAAGGTACAGTTATGCATCGAAACAACTTTGAATTCATGAAACGCATGTCAGCGTGGATGAACTGACCTTGATCTTTTCGCCCCCGTATAATGTACATAGCTTGGTCATGTCCATGAATCGATCAAGATGTTTCAAAAAATTCTTCAAAGTTTGCAGGCTAAATACAACAATGGCCAAGGTGTCAACCACGTAATTGGCTCTACTTGTCACAATATTGCAATACTATACATGTGGGAAGGATGCTTTGAAGATGCGTTGAATTATATGAACATGGCAGTGTCTATCAGAGTGAAGACCCTGGGTTATTTTCATGCTTCTGTAGCTGTAAGTACCTCATCTAGTAATTTGATACCTGAGAAAGTCTTGATGCTTAATTACTAATCTAACCCATTCGTTTTCCGATATGTACTCAACACTAAAGGTGTCTTTTGCAAAGTTAGGAATAATCTACTTTGCTTTGGAGCGGTTAAGCAGTAGCATAAGATCTTTCAATCAAGCGTTGGATATCAGAATAAAATTAAGTGATGAAGACAGCCTTCAAACTGCAAAACTTCTCAATAACTTAGGTGTCGTTTTGTTTCATCAGGGAGAAAAAGCTAATACATTGGATAGGTTGATTGACGCTTTAAGGATTCAAAAGAAGTGGATTGAAGAATCACTTTGCCGAGAGTGTAGTATTTTCGATACATCCGTTACTCTTTCGAATCTAGCAAAAATATACTATAGTAGATGTGATAACACCATGGCGGCATATTTGTACGAAGAAGCCCTAGAATTGCAAACATCAATACTCAATAAAGATCATCAGGCTGTTCTTGGTACCTTATGTAACATAGCTCTAGCAAAGGCAAATGCAGGAGAAGCTACAAACTCGTTGCAAATATTGAAGACCTTGCATAACCTTCAATCAGAAAAGTTTGGCAATAAAAGTCGTGAAGCTGCAGAAATAAAAGGATTGATGGGCGTTCTGTCCATCCAGCAAAGCAACTACACAGTGGCACTAAGACACTTGAATGACTTGTTGAAATGGCAACGCGCAAATTTGGGTGAAAATAATCCGTCTTTGGTCAACACCAAGTGTATAATGGAGCAGATATCTCACTCCGTCAAAAACATGTAAAGTTGAAAATAATATGTAAAGTTGACTATGTTTTTCTGTTGTTTACTATCATTATTGAGAATAATCATCTTCTTTCGATTTTAGACCAGGAGCCAACTCTCTTGTGGAGCGAAACAAATATTTCAGTTCTTCGTCCTTTGCTTTTCCAGATCCTGCAAATCTGACTCTACCCAATCCATCCAACAAGAAAACATAGCCAGTCTTGTTATTATGCATTCTCAAGACATCTCTAAATTCAGGGCAGCTTCCAAAGAAAAGGAGTGTCCTGTCTCGTCTTTCCTCTGATACTGTTTTGAGTGAAGCGTTGGTAATAAAATATTTCAACATATATAGAGCTGTACCCTCATTGATTGAAAGCCACGATGTTTTGACCCGGTTCTTATCTGCTCGAAATCTATGTTCAAAGGGATCTATCCACGATGGAAGCATTTTATTACCATAATCATTAAATGCGACTCCAACGAGGGTGCAAAATGCGGAAGGGTCATTTGATCTATTACCGCTTGTAAAAAAATGTGGCAGCGATTCTTCTTTCCCCGCCAATGACTTTAGACTCCCATTCATCTGAGCATTGAGAGGTGGAAAGACTTTTGCAATATTTGGAGGAATGGTTTCATCATTGGCAACGACAGGTTTGCTGTCAGTATCTTTGAGATCTTTCAAGTACCAAAAATATCCCATATTCCGCTCGATTGCTAACATCTTTTTAGTGCCTGTCTTCTGATTGGCCTTTACCATCTTATCGCCAGGAAGAATAAATTGGCTGATACTGTTGTGGTTCATTTTGATCCCTTTGTGACGTTTCTCCATTTCGATCCTTGTAGTACTGTCGATACCTTCGTAATCAATTTTGTCTGTGTCAGTCGAAAGCGCTCGTTTGACCCTGGCGACAGAGACAGACAGTACAGCTCTGGGTCTAGGGGAAAATAGAATGCTCTTTGTAAGCATCATTTTGTTAATCTTGCAATCTTTGAATTCAGGTTACCAAGAGGTGGTAGTTTCTGTTGAGCGATGGAAGGAAAAGTGTGTTTGTCGAGTGACTTCTTCATCCCGTTGTCCTCTCAAGTGGAGAGTTCCCGAGTTCCCCATGGTCCCATGTGGTAGTCCGTGTTAGGGTACATGTACTACCAAGGGCTACACCAGGATAATTGAAATGCAGTTCAATAATCCTCCATGTTTGATCTCCAAACCATATTAGTTACCTTCACAATTATTTTTCTAGCACTTCCATTACAGATAAACAAAATCAATATGAAAATCATTCAAATCATTCATACCAAGTCAGACACGTAATACATGACGTTTGTGTTGCTCTAGAAGAAGATAGAAAGCTTATAAAAAACAATGCTATTTTGATGAGATACTTTTGCCGGCAGTTGTATTATCTATGGCACCTCTGATACTATCTACACCTTCATCTTTGATAATTCCTTGCTCTCGTAAAACACGTAGTTGCCGCTCTCTTTGCAATTTTTGCCTTTGAGCAAGAGTGAGTTTCGTTTCTTCAGGGTTTGATGGGGGATTATCAACCACCTTATTTCTGGGAGTATCTGCTGACTTTATGCCTATGAACGAATTGTCAACTGCATTGACAAATTTTTCGCTCAGTTTCGATAGAACACGTGCTCCTGGTGACTGAGAGCGGGTACCTCTCAAAACTGAGCCCGATTTTATCTGCTGTGAAGTATTACTTTTTTCTTCTGATTTCAATAATTCCGACGCGCCTTGTAAACTCACTGTATTACTCTTTTCAGCGGCAATCCTAGCTCTCTGAGCGACACTTAATTTAATTCCCTTTCTTTCTACAGACGCATCGGTAAATACTGTCTTTTCAGTTGACAATGAATCATCAGGCTTGGTGCTACTTCTGATATCGGTATTACTGCCTGCCTCTTCTGGTGCTCCTATGATGTATCTAGGTGGGAAATCCTCCCGCGTAGATGGAGGCAATTTTTCGTATTTGATTTTCGTTGCTTTTATATCTGCAGCTTTGTTAAATCCTGGCTGTCGCACCTGAGGGATTACATTTTCTCCAGTTGTGTCACTCACTGTATAGTGAATTGGGGTTTGATCAAAGGAAGCATCCATGTGTCGTTGGGTTCTATCTTCGGTCAATTCACTGACATTGGTTTTATCGTCGTGGCCATCTTCAGAATCAGAATCACTATCCTCCAAGGCAGAATCAAATTGATTGGATATTTTTGGTGTCTGTTCCTTCTCTCGTTTCTTTTCATGGGACACTTTCGCTGTTTGTTTTCTTGCCATGCGTTCTTCATGAGCACCGGCACCATTTCGGCCTTCATCTTCATCCTTGGTTCCCATGGTCAAATCAGGTGTTCGAACAAAGTTGGTGTTGCCATTTGAAAGCTCTTGGTCAAGGACACCTCTTGACTTTTGAGCTCCAGGATACGAGTCATATGAATCTCTTTCCGTATCTGATGAGTATTGGAAAAACTTCTTGCCTTGTTTTTGTGGAGATGAAGGTGACAGGGGGGATGTGGGTTCTTCCACTTCTTTCTTGGAAATCGTCGTAGGAGGGGGGCCGGGAGGGAGACGAGGTCGGCGAGATGGTGGTAATCTATAGGGAGATGCATCTCTAATTCTATTTGAAATCATGTTTCCGATGCTACTATATGAATTGTCATCAGGAGCACCTATGATTCGTCCAACAACACTTCCGCCATTTATGTAACTCTCTCCTTCGTGGCTCATGCCACTTTGACTCATACCACTCAGACTAATCATCTCCATCATGTTCTGCTGAACTCTCACTTGGTTTTCCATGTTCTCAATGTACCTCTCAAGAACGTCGTTTTTTTCCTTGACAGTCTCCGCTTGCATTTTATGGCTTTCCGTGATGTGCAATGCAGCGTCTCTTTCACTCTCAATCTGCTCTTTCTTTTTACGTAATTCAATGACTTCCTTTTTAAGTATTTTCTTGTGAGATGACAGTTCCTGTAGTTTCGCCTTTGCCTGAGTCTGAAACATGGTGAATTCCAAGCGCTGAGATTGAAGTTGATTTTCTAATTCTTCGTATGCTTTCTGTGATTCAAGCATCTGTTGTTCCATTCTCGAAATCTTACTCTCATACTGAGTCTTTTGCTCCTCTCGTTCCTGTTCCAACTTTTCAATCTTGAGCTTCAAGTCAGAAACTGTGGCGTTGTCAACATTTGCAGACTGGTTCAGTTTCTGCTCTACATTTACCATCTGTGTAGTAAGCTCTGTATGAGATCCAACCACAGTAGCAAGATAATCAGCAAGAACCTGAACAGGAGAAGTACTAGTTTTGGAAGAGGATCGCAACGATTCCTGCGCGACAATAATCTCATCTAGCTGGTCAATATAACTCATCCTTGCCAGTTCCAATATCTTATCCGTTTCCGTAGCAGAACCCCACGAACTTTGTTCCAGCGCTTCCTTCACAATTGCAACCACATCACTACGAAACTTCTGCGCCTTGCTCCTTACATTGTATAATTGCCTTTCTACATCTGCCGTCTTCCCCTCTGCGGCATCAATCATATCCGACATATTTTGCAGTTGAAGCTGGAAACTATCACAAACTTGCCTGTAAGCTTCGCGTTCATCTCGCAGCGCAGAATGACGATCTGAAAGTAGAGCATTGGTCCACTTCTCACAATCCTCCACATCAGCCGCTTGAAAATAAAAAGATCTCAAATCAGGGTTCAGCACGGAATCTCCGGTAAGTTCAAAAACACAGTCATGCACTGACGATCGGTTGACGCAAGTATAACACTCCAAATCAATGATTCCTGCTGGCGATAAATTAGTACTGCTTGATCTAGGCCCACGTACAGGTGCTGGGAGCATTTTTTTCTCAGTCACGGGTCTGGGAGAATTTGCACCTTCCACACCATCCCTACCACGAAGAGGTGTACTATGCCTAGTTTTACTATTGTATCCATCCCGAACAGCAGCATTGAGTACATCCTGATTCTCCACAATCAAAGCGTCACTTCGATACACTCCTCCCCCACTCGCTGTAACGTGACAAGAATTTTCATCGCAATCGTCATTACTGTTCATTTCAGGCTCTGCTTCAAAGTAATACAGCATCATATGGGGAACAACACAGCACCAACGTCTTTGCCAAACGTGCTGCTCATTTCTTTTCACGAGCCATCCAGATTTCACTGACAACATAGTCATGACCTCCGGTGTCCGTGGAGGTGCAGACTTTATAGTGCAAGTGGTATTCAGATTAGAGAGCCATGAGTGCGATTTAATGGCTGATGGGGCTCGCGATAGAACTGCACGTTTGGCGTCTTCGGACGCTTGCGAAATATGTGCTGTGAACCCTTGCTTGGCTGCCATGATTTGTAAAATTGAGAGAATTCACACAAGAGACTGTGCCTGCCTGCCTTTTGCAAAAAAATGCCAATGCCGCCCGGAAATATCGTACACTCTATTGAACGACGACAAATAATAGTAGTGACCGCTCCCCTTGTGTTTACAAATAATGCTGCTCCTGCTGCGTGAACTAAACCCAACAGCACAACTAATTACAATCTATACAACAACTCTGCAAGAATAAGTGAAAGGTCACAGATCAGTCCGTCAATGCTATGTTGGCATGTGAAAGGTGCCCCACCAGACTACTGTATATGGAATGTTTTGCTTTTTTTATTCTCTACACACTACAACTTGGAGTACAAATAATATACCTAATACAATGACTCGAGTGAAGGATGAAGGATGTGTGTGTAAGAAAAGAGATGTAAGTGAGCGAACAGAGGTGTATTGACTGGCGGCATCATGTAGTGCATTTACGTAATTGTCGGCCGTATGTGTGTGTTAGGATTGTGTGCAGTCGTGTCTCCGTCGATTTTTTATGTTGAAATTTGACTAAACATCCTGCTATTTTGGTCATTTGGCGGGATGCAACTGGACAGTCAGTCAAAGGCCAAAATTACCATCACAATTCACAACTCAGATTTACTGGTAGCTATGCGGAGCTGTTAGAGCAAGCAAGTATAAACTACTTCTTATGCAGTAGGGGATTGTATTCAAAAGATAAGAATCATCTTTCTTCTTGGTGTTGAAAGCAATCACATTCCATAATACACCTTGATGTTTGGCCAGCTGCCTCTATTTCTTTCTCTTATTATTTCAAGTCAAAAAGTATATTGTTTTGAGATATACCTCAAATATTGCTGTAGAATTTAGTATTACCACAGAGAATTGTAAACTTCTATCTACTGTTTTCACATTTTGGTGTTGTTTCCCACCAGCAGTCTGATAAGAAGATGGTGCTCTATTTATCCTGCTGTTTTTGCCAACACTACTAGGTACTAAGGATATGCTGTTTTTGTTCAAACTACATGCGATTCATGATGACTTTTTTAAACTAAAAAATATTTGGAGTTGCATTTACATACTACTAGTACTTTATTATATATCTACCAGTGTATATAATTATTAACTGACCTACTTGCATCGTCATCCATGCAATGGAACAATTCTTATTTCTTCACTTTTCTTAGTAGAACATACATAAACTGTATATATTGTACCATGATACTGTATGATAGTCTCTATCTTGCCTTTCTTGTTCGCTTCTTGATTGCGAATGACAATTTCGGGCCTGCACTCTGCAATTTCATCGCATTTTGTACAGTACCGGTGGTATTACTACTACCGTGCCAGGGCGGGTACTTCTTACCACCAGTAGTAGTACTTGTACTACTATCATACAGTAATA
Source organism: Chaetoceros muelleri (assembly GCA_019693545.1). Classification (NCBI taxonomy): domain Eukaryota; phylum Bacillariophyta; class Thalassiosirophyceae; order Chaetocerotales; family Chaetocerotaceae; genus Chaetoceros; species Chaetoceros muelleri. The sequence continues at coordinate 4,074 of JAAMXU010007182.1, read as the reverse complement.
GGTACTACACTCTCTCTCTCTAGCTAGAGAGAGAGTTGATTCGTTCGTACATTCTGTGTATGATGTCTAATAGTAGCGTCATAAATTCTCGCTTGTCACCAATCTGCCACCGCACCACATCGCATAGATCGATTGATGTCATCTGAGTTAGTACCACCAGGTACCCGTACTACTACGTACTACTACTACTCTAGAGTACATACAAGGTACGTGTTCTACATACTACACTTTAAAATGGCCCCTTCCTTCTTGTGTTGTATGGAGTATGTATGATGATGTACCCGTGCAAAAGTAATGACATACTTTGTGTACAGACCATTGAGAGAGGCAATGTTCAACGTTCATCACCACAAAACTTCCCATCTGGCTTGTCAGTCAATTAGACTTCTACTTCGTTATTTATTCGATATCCAAACAACATACTGCACTTGTCAACGAATTGAAATTATCTCATCATAATGAATAAAGCAACAGTGAATTCACTGAGCCTTGCCTTGAGAAACCGAAATGGATTCAGAATTTGGAAAAGTGCAATAAGCAGCCAATTACAAGACAATAAGTACGGTAGTAGTTACTGCAAGCAGGAGCAACCCAACAGCAAACAGACATATTCATTTTCTTCTTCTTCCGATGCTGCACATGGATTAAAGTCTGATGACTTGTGTAGGAGCCGTCCTATCTATGTTGCTGCAACTCAGCAGCATGTTGGAAAGACAACCACTTGTCTTTCTCTTATTTCAGGACTCAAGAAAAGGTTTCCTCATTCCATAGGTTACATTAAGCCTGTTGGCCAACAGCATGTGCCAGTTTATTCTGATGATTTGGGTAAGGAGATTAGAGTTGATAAAGATGTCACTTTGATACGTGAGCATTTTAATTTGCAGCACATTGATTACAAAGACATGTCCCCAGTACTTATTCCAAAGGGGTATACCAAAGACTACATTGATGGGAAGATTTGTCATGACGAACAGTTCAATTCTATAATGAATGCATACCGAAACATCGCTGACAAAAATGAAGTTATTCTTTGTGAGGGAACAGGACATTGTGCTGTGGGATCCATTGTAGGAGCGAGTAATGCAAAGGTTGCATCTCTTATTGGTGCAGATATGGTATTGGTAGCCAATGGAGGGTTGGTACGTCAAGTGGGGTTTTGTGTGCTCTATAGTCTGTACACTCAAATTGTTCCTGTGGTACTCACAATCGTTCCACCGTACTTGTATCTCTTGAAACAAACAATATACAATCTTATTTTTAGGGCTCTTGCTTTGATCAACTGGAACTTAATCGTGTTCTTTGCGAGTACCACAACGTCAATGTAGCTGGAGTCATAATCAATAAGGTTCTGCCAGAAAAATACGAACAGACAAAAGAATACATGGGCCGAGCTTTGCAGAGATGGGGAATACCCTTGCTTGGGTGCGTACCTGATAGGCCGTATCTTGGTCATCCGGCTCTCGCAGACCTTGAAAGGATTTTCAGAACTAAAATGATTAGTGGTAGGAAACATAGATTTCGACATTATACTGTGACGGACATTACTCTCGTTACTACATCTCTCACCAGATTTTTATCGAATCTGAGGGAGAAACCCAGTCGCACATTGTACCTTTGCCATGCTACTCGAGAAGACATTGTCCTTGGATTCTTGGCAGAATATCAACGACGCAAAAGAGTGGGCGGTCCACCGTTCGAAGCTACCTTGGTAATTTGTGGGAGATCTGAAAAATATGAAATTTCTCGTGAACTTCGAGATATGATTGAAGTACACGATGAAGATATACCCATTCTATTGAGTCCCTTCACGACACATCATACGATGGAATGCATTCATGCTTACACACCAAAGTTGAACGTGCACGACAAGAGTCGTGTTGTTGCGGCCGTGAATCACTATGAGAAATATATCAATTATGATCTACTTCTAAGCCGAACAGGAAACTCCTTGGTTAGCAAGAGAAAGGAATGATAGCATAAAAGATTAATGAAAGACAGTTTATTATATGTATGGCATGTATGATTATACTGTATTGTATTTTTCAATGTACGTATGTGCATTGTTGTAAAAGGCACAATTATAAAATAAGATGATTTCTGGTAGGACTGGATAGAAATGCGTCCAACATGATCAGCAATGAGCACAGTCCGATGCAAACTCCTGCGAGATAGGTTGCTATAATTCTTACGGCGCCAATGTTGGAAACTTGGAATCGTTTCTGAACTCTCTGTAAAAGTATCTTTGCCGGAGGAGATAACACAACTGCCAAACTCCACCTTGGAATCTGTGTGATTCGCAATTGGACACTTGCTTTCCCAAGGACGGCACCAAAAGTTTTCAAGGAATGCCTCAGTGGTTGCATTTCACCTCCCATGACAATGATACCATGTCCCTTGCGGAGTCGACTCCAAGTTCCAATAACGTACAATGTGTATGACAACACAGTGATCAACCCATAAGAAAAAAGACCAACGATACTAGCATCTTTTAGCTTCTTTGATTTCTGCGTGCTCATGATACGCCTCAATCCGACAAGAATCCTATTCTCTTTTGGAAAGAATGTCAACATGGAATCTCTCAACAACGAACCTTCTTCACTAGCAAATCCTGATTTTATACTTAGATTGTTGGCTATTCTTTCAATATCTTCTTTCTTTGCTAGTTTCATGGGAGGTTCGATCAAGTCGGCCTCTTTCAATGCCTTTTTAGCTTCCAATGCATCATTTCTTAAGGTTAAAAATGATTTGCGAGGAAGAGGATAGTACTTTTCACGCTTTGACACTACAAAGTTCCGTTTCAACTGCAGGGACAAGCCTTGTGGGAATTCCACACCAGTCCAGGAATTCTTGTCCTCCACAAAAGTTGCTATAAGATCCTCCAATTGTTCTTTTGTTTCAGGAGAGAATCGAGACGATTCTTCCAATCTTCCAAAGAGAAATATCACCAATTCCTTTGGTAAACGATTGATTGCTGCAAAGGATATGATTTTCGAGAACACTTCCAAGGCCATTCTCGTAGACTGCTCTTGCCTCCGTTTCAAATCAAAAAGTCTCCCACCTAATAAGAAAGGTACAGGGAACGATTTGTATTCGGAATGTATGACATCCAAAACTTGTTCAATGTTGATATCACCTTGTGTACTTTTAATATCACTTTCAACAAAAGCTTTCGTAATCCTCCGAATTATTTGTGCAGTATTATGGGGTATTTCAAATGGATTGATTTTCAAAAATGAAATGTCTTGCTCATCAAAATGAGTCCATAGTGAGGTCTCGTACCTCGGTGCATAGAACCCTCCTCCTGATAGTTGCACCTCCAAGGATGTTCTTGTTTTATGGATCTGTGGAATGAAATGGAATTGCAGTCTCGGATGGGATGCTATTCCTTGGTTAAGATCACAGAGTTTGGATGGTATAGACTGACATGCAAAGGCCAGATCGAACATGTGTACACTGGGTGGGTCGCTGGTGTCAGTACAGACAGACAGTAATGAACAAGGAGGTGAACTCTCTAAAATGAATGAACTTGTATACCTTTCTTTCTCTATCGGTGGGGTTTGATTGTATAATTAATATTTTACCAGATGCTCTCTCTCTCTGTCTCTCTGCCTTGTTATTTTATTATTAGAGGAGGGCAGTCAATTAAATAAAATGTAGAGAATGAGTAGTAGTAATTAGTCAGTAGTGAGGTGGCTGGGGTGGAGAAGGGTAAACTACCCGTACCGTACCAACTTTGCTTCTTTTCTGTCTCTTTTTCTGTACAGGACGCATAATAAAGTACAGCACATACAGACACTAGCTAGGCTAATGAATGTACGTACAATGTACACACCACCTCAAAAGAATTCCCAACATCCAAAATCACTACCAGGTAAAAGGCAACAGTCATAAGCCATAAATCGCATAAAGCATTAAGTCCCAAACACACGCAGATCCGCAGTCAATCGTAACATTGTCAAAAATATAAATGAAAAACGAAGACAAAGACAGTGATGCTGTACACCAGATGCTTGACAAAATCAAGCCCTATGCAGCGAAACTCACGTTTGGGAGCATTGTTGGTTATTGTTCAGG